>JAEAOA010001650.1:260000-285000 GCA_016746295.1 Potamilus streckersoni | reverse complement strand
ATAAACACAGAGCCATCATTAACTAGACATGTTGGATATAAACACAGAGCCATCATTAACAAGACATGTTGGATATAAACACAGAGCCATCATTAACTTGACATGTTGGATATTTAAGCAATACAATACTGAATCAGTTGGACGTTAACACAGTCGTATTAATGCTTGCTTAACATTACATACAAAACCATGTTTAGATCTTTAAGACATTAGGACTGATTAAATTGACTTTGTTTAATAATTTTCATTGTCCTTTGTAAAGATTTTAATTTCACATACATGAGAAATATTTAGTGAAACAAACACGCTTTCTATATGATATTAAGAGTAGAGAACTTTATTATAAATCTTACCCGGGAATATTCAAAGCCTTAAAAGTTTGTTATAAGCCTTACCCGGGAAGATTCAAAGACTTAAAACTTTGTTTTAAGTCTTACCCGGGAAGATTCAAAGCCTTAAAAGTTTGTTATAAGCCTTACCCGGGAAGATTCAAAGCCTTAAAACTTTGTTATAAATCTTACCCCGGAAGGTTTAGAGCCTTCGGAAACGAACGAGTCGCTTGAGATTGCCAAAGATTATCATTTTTTTTAAGCGAATGTTCTTTAACGAAGCAAGAGATAAAGTATGTTTTGGTTCAGTGTTTAGTGGAATAGAATCTAGGGAATAAAAGTACTTTGGAATTCATCATTGATTGTTCTATTTGATAACTGCCCGTTGGAATGCTAACTACTTGACAATCAGGAGTTTCATCAGGTTTTTTTTCTTATTTGTTGTAGTCCCAGGTTTTTTGGATTATTTTGAGTTTATCAGCATTTTGTTTTAAGATTAATAAAATAAAGAATTATTTATCTTCAGATAAAGCTTTAAAGATTTGTTGTTTGATTTAGTCACGGTAATTTATTCAATTCTTTTAATATATAATCCCACCGTTTTTATTTCACTTTAAAGGCATGCAATGTATAACTTCTGGTGAAGTGTTTATGTGTGTCACTGTGCTCGTGACTCTATTTATTAAAGTTAGTATAAAGTAGTTATCCGTACAGTTGATACAGAAATAAACGCAACCGGGAATGATCACATGGTTATGTTCTAACTAATGGAAATCGTCCCTACATTAATCCACTGAAATACTGCAATTATTTGATAGATGGTGCTCAGCCAAGAAAGTGGGACATCATGCCACATGTCTGCAGCATGATGCCACAGTGCTAGGCATCACTATAAACTGACACACTACAAACATCATAGCGATATGACTGAAAAGTTGTTAAAGCTACGTCAAAAATCATAATCACACGCACACAGACACAAGGGATATTAATCACAGTGATCATCCTTTTACTCTCATTCTCCCTCTGCAACGAACGACATTCACTTATTGTAGAACTGGAACTAGATCCTGAGACTACCTGTTTCCTTCAGAAGTCTATTAGCGAAAACGAAGCCACACAAGTACCAGTTTGTTATTTTTGTGAATAGTGGGGTCGTTAACCGAGCTATCAAACTGTTTTTCAACAGGAACTTAACTCTAGCGAACGAAACTCCCTTGGTTGGTCATTTATGAATCAGTAAGGCTTATGACAATAACTCAAATCATTTTTATTGGCTGAAAGTTAAAGAATATGTTTCAAAATACTCTATATCTGGTAACACTTATAACATGATAGGAAAACCTAAGCAGAAGAGCACATCTGCAGCCTTTTCATGCACTGGACAACCCATTTCGCAGAATAATGGTAGATTGTGTTGGTCCCTTATCTCAGATCAGGTCAGGCAACCAATAATGTGTGCGAACACAAGATTTCCAAAGGAGATTCTTTTGAGGAATATTAAAATTAAAATCAAAGTAAACGATCTGTTATTTTTAATACCTTTTGGCCTTCCCTTGGTCTTGAGTCATAACACTTTCTAAATATAGCCTATAATTATAGTAATACACATATGAATGCGTTCTATGTACCTATGTTTCCGATTGTAAACTGCTAGATTTTAGGGAGTATTTGTTCATTACGGGAAGTAAGCCATGGAATACAATTCTCCAAAAGAGTAACTAGCTTAATGTAGAATATTCACGAAACTTTATCTTAAAATGGACTAATGGTTGGACCATTCCTAATTCTTGAAGTATGGAATTTTCGGGATATTCTAACATATTCGTATTTTGTAATTGAGACAGGAATGTATCTTAGCAAAAAGTGTGTAGTTTATGTTTCATGATGCATTTCATAAATTACGAATATTCGACTTGGAAAGACTTACTAATGGGTCATAAAAATCGGAAACTATAACAAACAAATACATAAAGAAAAAATGCAACTGCTAAATATATGGTAATTTGATTATTAGAGGAATGTATCTAAGGTCTTCGCTGTCTGAGAACCCTTCAGTTGCCACTACAAGTCCTTGGAAATAGGGAAAACATGGACCAAGCAAGAGGCAAATGGCATTGAGATCCCCAACTGTCTGTTACATTACCATTGCTCATATGAGAGGATTCATCTCGCCTTCATGTCAAAGTTGTCATATCCCTTAATACAAAGTGATTACCATATATATGGGTACATACGTTGAGCGTCAGAGACAGTCTGTTCTTCTACGTGGGCCTCATGCGAAGAGTCGCATGCCCCATTTATTTTCTCTTGCAGAAGTGCTGGGCAGATGGCAGCGAATTTTGTCTTTGTAATGCTCCCGCCCTCCGGTACAGAGAATATGGACAAAAGTTCTTCTCCTGAGAAACATCTGTTCCACTGGAAAAAGGCATTGAAAAGAAGCATTAACACTAATAGATATTGAATTTATTAGTTAATGATATATTCAAAAATAATTGCTAGGCAATGAAGTACAATCCCGTAGAAAATATTTTACGTAATCTTGCATTTTATCGACTCCATTATATTCCAGCTTCTATCCTAATGCATCAATATTTGAAAATCATTTGCATATTTAGTCAGGTCTGTTAATCGCTTTTCCATCAAAATGTGCACACACCTCTCCTCTCTCCTCTCTGTGGCTTTGAGTGGCCCAGTGGTCTAAAGAGTTCACCGTTACGGAGCACTGTCATTTAACCCCTGTAAAAGTAGGTTAGAATCTCGTTCGGCTAATGCGGATATGTGAGAAAATTTCCCAGTAGCTTATCGCAGATTGGTGGTTAAATCCCGGTTTTTCCCGAGTTCTTCCACCATTTTTACTGGCCACATTGTATAGCCTATCTTGTGCTGAACAATGGCGTCAAACCCTACAACAACAACAACAATAACAACAGCAACAGCCATTCCTCCCTTTCTAATGATACAGATCACCAAATGTATATTTTGTGCTGATACTTTGCTATGAACAATTCATCTCTTTGTTATTGGTGTTGTTTATTTGTAACAATTCATCTCTTTGTTATTAGTGTTGTTTATTTCTAATGAGCAGCTTTTGGATTCGTGTTAGATCAAAGTTGTAATTAAATAAATAAACTAAATTTGATTTTATGTTTAGGTATCTAAATTTTCACAGATGCAAGCATCACGGCATACATATATACAAGGAATAACTACACAGTATGGAAAAGGATATATACATTACGATATCTGAGATTCAACTTTTACAGACAATTTTTAGAGATTCTTTATCACATAGTCTATACACTGTACAAATAGTGGGTTAAATTTAATATCTTGGTGTGTCTAATGCTTATAGTGATGCATCTGGTGTAAAGTAGAATGGTAGTATTCATTGCTCTCGCTTTCAGCTTCCTCGGCTGGCTAGTAGCAATGAGGACAGGAGAGTCGAGTGCGTAAGCCTCTCCATGCCTGCATAGATCCTATCCAGCAACAAGACTCGTGTAATGCCTCCTCGTGGCGATACACAAAAACTGAGTACCTTGTAGAGTCAAGCTCAACAGCAGAGGACCTAAAGGTGATCTGGTCCCAAGACACACATCATTCCAGGCTATCTGAGAGAAGATACCTACTATCGCCGCTCGTGAGCCAGATCCAAATCTATAGCCAAATAGATCAAATTTCTTGAGGGTGCCTCGGAAAAGACAAAGCATAACAGAATAAACTCCGAATAGAACAACAACAGGATTGAAGCCCCTAATGGTGGCTGTCATATGCCACCATCTGTCGTTTCCGTGGCAGATCCTGCAGCTGAACAAATACCAATTATATTTGGATTTCCTGGGATTGACATATCCAGTAACTAGACACAGCATGGTTAAGTAGTAATTAGTCATATCATGGTATGGCAGTAATTGGACATACCATGGTATGCTAGTAATTAATTACATCATAGCAAGCCAGGATTAGACACACCATGGCATGCTATTAATTAGACACACCATGGCATACTAGTAATTAGACACTCCAGGTCATGCTAGTAACTAGACACACCACAGTTTGATAATAATTAGAAACACCGGGACATGTTAGTAACTAGACGCACTATGACATGCTAGCAACTAGATACACCATGGTCTGCTAGTAATTAGAAACAATATGGCATGCTAGTAACTAGACACACCATGACATGCTAGCAACTAGATACACTATGGTCTGCTAGTAATTAGACACAATATGGCATGCTAATAGCTAGACACACCACAGTTTGATAGTAATTAGACACACCATAGCATGCTAGTAACTAGACACACCATGGCATGTTAGCAACTAGACACACAATTGTATACTAGACACAGCATGATATGTTAGTAATTAAAACAGCAGATCATGTTAGGAATCTGACACATGATGACATATTAGGAATGAGAAATATCATGGCATGTTAGGAGTCTGACGTACTAGTAATTAGACATGGCATGACATGCTAGTAATGAGACACATAATGACATGTTAGGAGTCTGACATGTACTAGTAATTAGACATGGCATGATATGTTAGTAATGAGACACATCATGACATGTTAGGAGTCTGATATGTACTAGTAATTAGACATGGCATGATATGCTAGTAATGAGACACATCACGGTATGTTAGGAGTCTGACATGTACTAGTAATTAGACAAGGCCTGATATGTTAGTAATGAGACACATCATGGCATCTTAGGAGTCAGACATGTACTAGTAATTAGACATGGCATGATATGTTAGTAATGAGACACATCATGGCATATTAGAAGTCAGACATGTACTAGTAATTAGACATGGCATGATATGTTAGTAATGAGACACATTATGGCATGTTAGGAATCTGACATGTACTAGTAATTAGACATGGCATGGTATGCTAGTGAAATAAACATCTTTCAGTAAAATAAATAATTGATTGGAATAAGCACAGCCTGATATTAATGTATTAAACATACATGTATTGGAATCTTTCAAGTTTGTATATGCATATATATATATATATATATATATATATATATATATATATATATATATATATATATATATATATATATATATATATATATATATATATAAAGGAAATACAGACACATGTCCTAAAATTGAAAGTACTGAATTAAATTCAGTAAAAGTACAGAATTAATGTAGAAACTGGAGTTTCGCTGAATATACATTAATAGAATTTCAGGTTTGAATTTTCTATGACTTCAGTGAATGTCCCTATCCAAGAATCTTATCTGTTAAATAATTTCAAGAAAAAAATTTCCAGAGCAAAAATTAAATATTTGATACCACATATAATGCAAATTCAAAGTGCTGGATCTTAACGCACGACTAGAAAATCCTCCTTGTTACCAGATTATATAGTTTTCTACTTGACCTCATGTCACAATTAGTATTTTCTATAAAATACTCTTGCTTAAAGGAAGAAAGAATAATCCTGATGTTTTCAAAACAAAAACCAGAATCTGGACTATGTAAACTACACAAAGAAAATTCCAAAATTTAGACCTTGACCCAAATAAACACCAACTTCTAGTAATAATAATACTGATATTCACGTAGAGAATGACTTAAGTATGTACTAGTTGTTTAAAGAATAAAGTCAGTTTAGGTCAAGCAGAAATGAAGGCAGTTTTGGACAAAGCCAAGTCCGACATATAATTACATTACAATAGCATGTAATGAAATAGAAAAGAAACTAAAAAATAATTAACACATTATGCAAATCAAATATACATGGCAGTATGTAGGTATGCACGTACGTACGTACGTACACACGCACGCACGCATACACCTATGTATGTATGTATGTATGTATGTATGTATGTATGTATGTATGTATGTATGTATGTATGTATGTATGTATGTATGTATGTATGTATGTATGTATGTATGTATGTATGTATGTATGTATGTATGTATGTATGTATGTTGTGATACCTGTTTTTCATGCACATCAGTCGTCCCAGATGTGATGGTTGGCCGTAGAGATCCCAAAATAGTGGTTAAAAAATCTGAAAGTAGCCATAATTATATATTTTATATAGTGTTTTAACAACACACATGCGTACGAGGTCTATATATGTATGCATGTATGCGTGTATGTGTGTGTGTGTGTCTATATATGTATGTATGTATGTAGGTAGGTAGGTAGGTAGGTAGGTAGGTTGTTGTTGTTGTTGTTGTTGTTGTTGTTGTTGTTGGGCTTAACGCCATTTTTCAGCACATGATAGGCTATTCATGGCGGCCAGTATTAATGTTGGAGGAAGAAACCGGGAAATCACCGGAAAGAACCAACGACCCACGAGAAGCTACTGGCAAGCTTTCTCATATCCACATTCGCCGAATCCTAGACTCGAACACACGCAGACAGAGGTGAGATGGCAGTGATCCGTAACGGACAGCGCTTTAGACCACTCGGCCACTCGGGGCCCCATGTAGGTAGGTAGGTAGGTAGGTACGTATGTAAGGCGTCCTGTCGTCCGTCCATCTATCTGTTTAACCATCCGCTAATGGAGGCGTAGCTTGCTTATTAGCGTGAGCATTTTTGAATGCTACAAATTAATCGATACTCTTTCAGAATACAGACAGCAAGAAAGAACAATGAATCCAAACAGCAAGACAATACATTTAATACAGACGGCAATAAAGAATAATGAATACAGACAGCAAGAAAAAACAAATGAATACAAAGAGTAAGACAGTACATTTAATAGAGACAGCAAGAAAGAACAATGAATAAAAAACAGCAAGAAAGAACAACGAATACAGACAGTAAGAAATAACAATGAATACAAATATTAAGAAAGAGCAATGAATGCAAACAGCAATAAAGAATAATTAATACAAACAGCAAGAAAGAACAATTATTACAAAGAAAGAAACTGGAGATCTCAGGATATTGTTCCTGTTCGACGACCACTAATTGTCGTTATCACCCTGATTAGATAAAAAATAGAGAACGAGTATTTAAAAGAGGATGAATAACACCCGATTGGTTCAAATTAGAAGTGAATGTGACCTCATCAAAAGCCTGACCAATATACGTGTCAGCTAAGGGAATGTCTTCTTTGACATAGCCCTAGTAACTGCACAAGCTGGATAAAGCACATGGTATTCTTTTCAATTGGATCAAGTTTCTGATCCAAAGAAGACTTGTCAGTTACAATTGGATTAACCACAACCTTGTCTCTAGCTAGGTTGTGGCCAAGCAACAAATGAATGCCCTCAACGGATAAGTTATACACCACACCGACTGTCATAGGTCCTGAAACTAAGTCTGATGACAAATTTACAGAATGGAGTGGAACACTAATAAAGCCGCACTCTATCACCAGAATGAGAACACTCATCAGAATAGGACTTTTCAGGAGAAGGAAAAACACCTGTCACTAAAAGTCTGAGAAGCTCCTTTACCCCTTTCAATTTTAATAGTGAAGGGATTGGCCGTATCACCCAAGAGTGATATAGAACTCTTCTACACGAATGGTTCATTATTCTCCATAATAAAATCAGACTAGGTTTTATTAGACCCAACAACTATATCGCTTTCAATACATGACTGTGACATTGACCACTTAAAAATAAGAACATTTGGGAAATGTCTATCTTGATTCTGATGCCCATATTTCAATTTGAATCAATCAGAAATGACGAGTCCTTTTTCTTGAAATAGGTACACGTAGGCAGAGAAAAGGATTTTCAATCAAGTCTCTCAGAGGCTTGATTTTTGGAATTTGTGCCAGATTTATTTTTACTGAGTCGTATTAGGCAGAAATACCTTTCTAATAGTAGACTGCTGAGTTTATGTTGAAAGCAAAACGAGTCAAGGATGACTCATCGGCAGCAAGAGCAGCATTTGCCAAGGTTTCAGGTTTCAATCTTATGCTCTTCAAGATGATTCTTAATATCAGTTGTATAATTCTTCAAACAACACAAGTTGTTTGAGACTTTCATAATCATCTTCAACTTTCTTTGCTAAGCACCATCTCTTAAAAAAAACTATTCTTTTTCTCTAGCAAATTAAACATAAGTTTGCCCGGCTTCTTTTTTTATAGTTTCTGAATTTTTTGCCGATAAGCCTCAGGGACTAACGCATAATCTCTTAATATGCACTCCTTAACCAGGTTATAATCCAAACTCTGTTGTACTGACAGGGATTGGTAAATGTCATTAGCTTTACCAACCAATACACACTGTAGTGGCCGAGTCCAATATTTCCTTGGCATTTTCAAATTTTCTGCAGATTTTCAAAACGAGAATATTATTTGTCCAATACATCCTTGGCCATTTCAAATTTTCTGCAGATTTTCAAAACTAGAAAAATATTTGTCTAACTCTTTTTCTCTAAAAGGGGGAATTGTTCTAATATTTTTGAAATGTCAAAACTTGATTCTGTATGTGAAGTGGAAACGCGCTTACCACTTGCCAGCTCTAATTCTTTTATTCTAAGTTGAAATCCCCTTTCATCCTTTTCTCTTTGTAATTGCATCTGTCAGTCTCTCTCCTCTTTCTCAAATTGTAATTGTTTTTCTCCCACTCCTGTCTCTATTTCTCCTCTTTTCAAATTGTAATTGCAATTGTTTCTTTTTTTCCCTGAAGCTCAAGCCTCCTTAACTCTAATTCCATTTTCATTTTCATTTCAATTGCTCTAATGCCAGTGTTGTCATAGACTTACTGGCTGATGCCAAAACACTTTTATCAAAAACACTTTTCTCAACCACATAATTGATCAAAATATTTTTAATTTCTCGTTTCGTTAAGGAAGATTTTGAATCAGAAATATCGTACTTTCTGGCAAGTTCAAGCAACTCGTCTTTTTTAGGACTATTGCTGTTCAGTTGGATTACAAAGAAAATGTTCTTCTTTTGATGACATTGAAGTAGTTGTTGTAGGGTATGACACCATTTGTAAGCATAAAATAGGTTTCATTTGGTGGCCAGTATCAATGGTGGAGAAAGAACCATGAAAAACTCAGGGAAGAATCACCGACCCACGAGAAGCTACTGGCAGGCTTTCTCACTTACCTACGTTAGCCGAATCTGGACTCGAACTCACTCAGACAGAGGTGAGATGGCAGTGATCCGTAACGGACAGTGCTTTAGACCACTCGGTCACTCGGGGCCCCTGATAACATTGTAAATGAAAGCCTGTTGTTTTCACTTAATATTTCAAATAAAAATGTAAAAGAGCACCTGAGATTTAAAAAATTGGGAAAATTGAAATTTCTAAAAAAAATTTCTGAAATATTTTACCAAAATTCATAAATCCTGGATGAACTCCAAATTTTCTGTTACGTGACAAGGGCTCGTACTCAGTAACAAAGAAAAGAGTGGAAGCCAACAAGCTTTGTAAATTTTAACAAAATAATTATTCCTCTAGACAACAATGTAAAAATTGGTAAATATGACTTACAGTTGGTGAATATAATCCAAATATGATTCGAAGAAAAAAAAAGCACAAGTGCTATCACTAAATAGACATATAAGAATCCAGGTTCGAGTCTCGACGACGCATAAATATGGAAGGCGATGACGTCAGATGCAGTCCAATCTATGAATAACAATAATTCCTCACTTGAATCACGATATTTGTTTCCGAATAATTCCAAAATAAATTTCCTTGAATATCTTTCAGACTTTTTTTAATAAAAAAGTCAACTTGTTGAGTGTCCAGGAGAATAAATTATTGAATCCAGATATCAGACGAAAAAAATAAAATATTCTGGCAACAAATATAAAAACAACACTTTGTTCCTTCAAGGTTTTGAATGACTCTGCCTAAACTAATTTTAATAATACGTATCTAAACTCAAAACATCAAATCTCGCGAGATTGGTCATGTGGTTTCTTAGTACGCTAGTTTTGTCACGTCGTCCAGTACAGACACACTTAAAATCCATTATAAAATGGTTGTTTACAAACATCGATCACGTCAAGAATGTTTGTCTGTGATGCTGACCAATCATTTTAACTTTCTTTTGATTTGTTACCAAGGTAAGACTGACTCGATGATAACTCGCCCGTTTTACTATTTCGTCTTAAGTAAACAGCTTTATGCTAAAAATATATCTCACTACTAAAAAGCAGAATCCCGAATCCGAGATAAATATTCATTGCAATTAAATACAAGGAAACAAAAATAAAAAAGAATTTTAAACCTTACAAGCAATTTAATCACATATACGTTTCAAGAGTTAAAATATGTACAAGTAAAGTATTTCTGTTAAAATGTCAGGTCAGCAAACCTCAGATAGATTAGTAAAAGAAAATTAGAGGAAATTTCGAACAGCAGGATCCATACTGTA
Source organism: Potamilus streckersoni (assembly GCA_016746295.1). Lineage (NCBI taxonomy): Eukaryota > Metazoa > Mollusca > Bivalvia > Unionida > Unionidae > Potamilus > Potamilus streckersoni. The sequence continues at coordinate 274,335 of JAEAOA010001650.1, read as the reverse complement.
TGCTTCTCATCAGTTTGTGCAGGTAAATCAGGGAGAATATTATACACCTGTTATCAGAATGTGCAGGTAAATCAGTTTCAATTTTGTAACCTGTTATTAGAATGTGCAGGTAAATCAGTTTCAATTTTGTACACTTGTTATCATAATGTGCAGGTAAATCAGAGTAAGTAGTTTACACTTGTCATACGAATGTAGAAGTAAATCACGATCAATAGTGTACACCTGTATTCAGAATGTGCAGGGTCAGTATTGTACACTTGTCATTAGAATGTGCAGATCAATCAGTGTCAATAGTGTACATGTCACAAGAATGTACCAATAAATCAAGGTCAATAGTGTACATTTGTCGTATGACTGTATGTGTAAATCAGGATCAATAGGTCCACCTGTATTCAGAATGTGCAGGTAAATCAGGGTCAGTATTGTACACTTGTCACTAGAATGTGCTTGGCATCAGAATGTGTCAGCAGCATGCGGGCACCAAGACATCAAGCGATGAGCGCGGGGCTCCAAGCAAAAAATGAAAAACTTAACTGCAGAGAAGCCAGGGGCCCAATTGTCTCGTTCGACTTACCCTAGGACAGGGCCTTAAACCATTCACACAATCGCGTGAGATGTTTATTTTTAATGCAAATTATTGATTATTGAATCTGTCACCAAACTGATCTGTAAACAGTTCAACAAAAGATAAAGGTCTGAACTGTAAGCTTATTGTCGTGATGATTGATAGATTATGGCATGCACTGTAAGCTTGTTGTCATAATGATTGATAGATTAGGGTATTCACTGTAAGTTTGTAGTCATAACGATTCATAGATTATGGTATGCACTGTAAGCTTGTGGTCATAATGATTCATAGCTTATGGTATGCACTGATCCAGGTTGTTTTCATAATGATTGATAGATTATGGTATGCACTGTAAGATTGTTGTCATAATGATTGATAGGTTATGGTATGCACTGTATGCTTGTTGTCATAATGATTGATAGATTATGGTATGCACTGTATGCTTGTTGTTATAATGATTCATAAATTATGGTATGCACTTTAAGATAGTTGTCATAATGATTCATAGATTATGGTATGCACTGATCCAGGTCAATACTTTTTGCATAGCACCGGGTGGTTCAGTGGTTGAAGGAGCTTGCCTTGAAAGATCACTGACCCATCAGACCCCCGTCCGTCCCAATATCTGTTCTTGTCTCTGTCTGTCTGTCTGTCTTTCTTAGTCTCTGTCTGTCTCTGCCTGTCTCTGTCTGCCTCTTGTTTTTGTCTGTCTCTGTCTGTTTGTCTGTCCATCTATCCATCCATCCATCCATTTTGTCAAGGTCTATAGCACCGATTAACATACCCTCATCTACATTTTCTGAGAAGCTTTACAAAGGCATCATTGTCAAATTGTTTACAAAGTTGTATATAATTTCTACGTACCAAAATGGAAACGGGGCGTAAATGAGATGTAAGGTTTTAGTACTTAAGTGCTTCAGGAAGAACGGCTTTAGTATCATTTAAGTTTTGACATAATTATAAGTGATTGCTTTGAAATGACACAGTAAAAAGAAATCCGTATAAATATAATGTGACAAGTTTACTTCGTGCATGTTAATAATGGTATTTCATTGTATAATCATACACAAGCGTTTCATTTATCCAAAATAATGGAAGTGAAACTGAGAATATAATTTAACCTCTCCTGCTTTCTATAGATCGATGGATTGATCGATCGATGGATCGATGGGGAATATCATTCTGTATTATTATGAGCACAATTATGTATTGGTGGGAATAACATTATGTGTTGGTGGGAATAACATTATGTGTTGGTGGGAATAACATTATGTGTTGGTGGGAATAACATTATGCGTTGATGGGGCCTACAGGTGACAAATCATACTCACATTCCTCACTCATAGTTTCAGCATCTTGAAAAAGTTCATCAACAAAATATGAAGGCCTGGGAAGGTTCCTGCAACGCTCTGTCACCTTTGACCCTGAAAAAATGAGTCAGGATCGTTTTTACTCAAATACTTGGTACTGTTAATGGTGTTAGTTGTATATACAGGTCATTTATACAATTGACCTCATCCATAGTATCGATCTAACAAGACAGATTATCTACGTAAACCTTGTCTATAGTATCAATCTAACAAGACATCTATATAAACCTTGTCTATACTATCAATATAACAAGACATCTATATAAACCTTGTCTATAGTATGAATCTAACAAGACAGATCATCTATATAAACCTTGTCTATAGTATCAATCTAACAAGACATCTATATAAACCTTGTCTATAGTATCAATCTAACATCTATATAAACCTTGTCTATAGTATCAATCTAACAAGACATCTATATAAACCTTGTCTATAGCATCAATCTAACAAGACATCTATATAAACCTTGTCTATAGCATCAATCTAACAAGATATCTATATAAACCTTGTATGTATTATCAATCTAACAAGACATCTATATAAACCTTGTCTATAGCATCAATCTAACAAGACAAATCACTTCTGTAATTGACCTTGGTATCAAGAATATTGCTTTTTAAAACTAACTTCATGCACAGTATTAATCTAATAACAAGATTAGTAATTCTATTAAACTGAGCTCATGGGTAGTCTCAATGAAGCTGATCCGGAAAGGGCGGGGTTTCTAAAACCCCCGCCCAGGCTACAAAAATACGCAAACAAGCGTGTAATTACTTTTCACTTGAAATGTTACCATCGTGTTATTCTTGCGCACGTTTATCTTGTGCTCACTTTGATTAAATAGACACGTGGACGTTCACTTTGGTGCCCTTTCGAGGAAAGTCAAATGTGCTATTGAAAATGTGGACCCCAACCCCCAAACAACTGACCATGTGATTTATTCTGTAATTTAAATCTGTTTATGGAAACTTCCATTAGGAAACTAGTGACAGCTTTGGGTTCTTAATTTGCCCTTTTATGGTCCTCTCTTTGTCAATATGACAGGCATTGAACAGAGCAACTATGCAGGGAACAATTAATTATTTTTCAAAACACTACATTAATATTGCTGATCACATTAGTTTGGACCCATCCCCACAAAAAATGATCTTATACAAGTCAAAAGTTTAAATACAAGACGTAACTGTGAAAAAAGGTCAGACTGTATGAGAATGAAAGTGGTCTTATGCCTGTATAAAGGTCAGACAGTGTTTTTCTGAAAACGTTTCACTTATAGATATAGGGAAATAAGTTAGTCTCGAAGACATAGAATCCGCTCCTCTGTGTCCTGAATTGCCTCGACATAAGGACTGCTCAAGTAAGCTCTACCGTCTAAAAACACTCTTATACCACGTTACCCAAACAGTAATGCGTTAGATACTTTAAAAATTTAAAAAACAAAACTTTTAGCAAAATGATTTAAAAGAACTGGGGTTAGGTTAATGAGTGTTGCGAAAGAGAGTCTTAAGTCAAGGTCACGTCCAGCATCAAAAGAAGAAGGATACTCTTGTAGTTTGATACAATAATGGGGATGAACACATAGGAACTCTGACATCGTATACAGTACGCCCTAGCTACTGAACTAGTTTCAAACGGGGTCATTCAAAGACATCCAAAACACGTGTGATATATACCAACAGGCTCAAACACTCGTATGTAACCTATGTCCGAACTAGGTCATTTCAAGTCACTTCTAAACACGTGAAAGACCTCTGCGTCAACAACTTCAAAGAAGTTTATACATGAATTTTATGAACCAGATCACTAATCCTGACTCAAGCTAGTGGACAAATTAATATTCCATACAAGGTTTACGGATGTTGTCCAAGACTAACACAAATACTTTCGAAGCTAATAAAGGTCATGTGGAGAAGTGGTGGTAAGTCGACAGAGAGTTGGCTACTTGTGGAGGACGGCTTTATTCCAAAGGGAGATAATTCGACAAGAATCAAGCTTTATTCCAAAGGGAGATAATTCGACAAGAATCCAGCTTTATTCCAAAGGAAGATAATTCATCAAGAAACAAGATTTATTCCAAAGGAAGAGAATTCAACAAGAAACAAGATTTATTCCGAAGGAAGATATTTCATCAGAAATCAAACTTTATTCCGAATGAAACTAGGAATCAAGCAATTCAGGACAATTACCCTTTTAATCGTGGAAGGAAAGTCGCGATCCATGTCAAGCGTCAGACGAAATACATTCTGAAGAACAAGTATAACTTCATTTTAGAAAGGTTGAATTCCAGAAGTGCCATGTCGCCTTTTATACACGCATCTGAACCAAGATCAACCGTGATGCCAAGTAAAACAAAGGAGATCGGACAGGGTTGGGCTTAGACCTCGCCTACACAAATGTCAGCATTCAATACAAATTGGTTAATCTCACAATATAGAAGTATCATGTAGCAGAGAAGTCCAGGGACATGCCTCCATAACTTTAAAGTGCGCTTTGTCAGACATCACAAAATCATGGCAGAGATTCAACGTTGGCATCATAACTGGCTGCACGATTTGGGCTGTACTATTTTCATCTTCAATGAATCTATGTGAAAACAGCAGAGAATATGAACTTATAACGCATTATGTCATTTGGAGTTTGGTTTGTAACCTCCTAAAAGGTCCTTTATGACTGATATGATAATTACATCCAAGTCAATACCTGAAGGTATGTGGATATCCTTTAAGACTGATATGATAATTACATCCAAGTACAAACCTGAAGGTATGTGGATATCCTGTAAGACTGATATGATAATTACATCCAAGTCAATACCTGAAGGTATGAGGACATCCTTTATGACTGATATGATAATTGCATCCAAGTCAATACCTGAAGGTATGTGGATATCCTTTATGACTGATATGATAATTGCATCCAAGTCAATACCTGAAGGTATGTGGATATCCTTTAAGACTGATATGATAATTACATCCAAGTATAAACCTGAAGGTATGTGGATATCCTGTAAGACTGATATGATAATTACATCCAAGTCAATACCTGAAGGTATGTGGATATCCTGTAAGACTGATATGATAATTACATCCAAGTCAATACCTGAAGGTATGTGGATATCCTGTAAGACTGATATGATAATTACATCCAAGTCAATACCTGAAGGTACGTGGATATCCTTTAAGACTGATATGATAATTACATCCAAGTCAATACCTGAAGGTACGTGGATATCCTTTAAGACTGATATGATAATTACATCCAAGTCAATACCTGAAGGTATGTGGATATCCTTTAAGACTGATATGATAATTACATCCAAGTCAATACCTGAAGGTATGTGGATATCCTTTAAGACTGATATGATAATTACATCCAAGTCAATACCTGAAGGTATGTGGATATCCTTTAAGACTGATATGATAATTACATCCAAGTATAAACCTGAAGGTATGTGGATATCCTGTAAGACTGATATGATAATTACATCCAAGTCAATACCTGAAGGTATGTGGATATCCTGTAAGACTGATATGATAATTACATCCAAGTCAATACCTGAAGGTATGTGGATATCCTGTAAGACTGATATGATAATTACATCCAAGTCAATACCTGAAGGTACGTGGATATCCTTTAAGACTGATATGATAATTACATCCAAGTCAATACCTGAAGGTACGTGGATATCCTTTAAGACTGATATGATAATTACATCCAAGTCAATACCTGAAGGTATGTGGATATCCTTTAAGACTGATATGATAATTACATCCAAGTCAATACCTGAAGGTATGTGGATATCCTTTAGGACTGATATAATAATTACATCCAAGTCAATACCTGAAGGTATGTGGATATCCTTTAGGACTGATATGATAATTACATCCAAATCAATACCTGAAGGTATGTGGATATCCTTTATGACTGATATGATAATTACATCCAAGTCAATACCTGAAGGTATGTGGACATCCTTTAGGACTGATATGATAATTACATCCAAGTCAATACCTGAAGGTATGTGGATATCCTTTAGGACTGATATAATAATTACATCCAAGTCAATACCTGAAGGTATGTGGATATCCTTTAAGACTGATATGATAATTACATCCAAGTCAATACCTGAAGGTATGTGGATATCCTTTAAGACTGATATGATAATTACATCCAAGTCAATACCAGAAGGTATGTGGATATCCTTTAAGACTGATATGATAATTACATCCAAGTCAATACCTGAAGGTATGAGGACATCCTTTATGACTGATATGATAATTACATCCAAGTCAATACCTGAAGGTATGTGGATATCCTTTAGGACTGATATGATAATTACATCCAAATCAATACCTGAAGGTATGAGGACATCCTTTATGACTGATATGATAATTGCATCCAAGTCAATACCTGAAGGTATGTGGATATCCTTTATGACTGATATGATAATTACATCCAAGTCAATACCTGAAGGTATGAGGACATCCTTTATGACTGATATGATAATTACATCCAAGTCAATACCAGAAGGTATGTGGATATCCTTTAAGACTGATATGATAATTACATCCAAGTCAATACCTGAAGGTATGAGGACATCCTTTATGACTGATATGATAATTACATCCAAGTCAATACCTGAAGGTATGTGGATATCCTTTAGGACTGATATGATAATTACATCCAAATCAATACCTGAAGGTATGAGGACATCCTTTATGACTGATATGATAATTGCATCCAAGTCAATACCTGAAGGTATGTGGATATCCTTTATGACTGATATGATAATTGCATCCAAGTCAATACCTGAAGGTATGTGGATATCCTATAGGACTGATATGATAATTACATCCAAGTCAATACCTGAAGGTATGTGGATATCCCTTAGGACTGATATGATAATTACATCCAAGTCAATACCTGAAGGTATGTGGATATCCCTTAGGACTGATATGATAATTACATCCAAGTCAATACCTGAAGGTATGTGGACATCCTTTATGACTGATATGATAATTACATCCAAGTCAATACCTGAAGGTATGTGGATATCCTGTAAGACTGATATGATAATTACATCCAAGTCAATACCTGAAGGTATGTGGATATCCTTTATGACTGATTTTATTACATCCAAGTCAATACCTGAAGGTATGTGGATATCCTTTAAGACTGATATGATAATTACATCCAAGTCAATACATGAAATTATGTGGATATCCTTTATGACTGATATAATTACATCCAAGTCAATACCTGAAATTATGTGGATATCCTTTATGACTGATATAATTACATCCCAGTCAATGCCTGAAGGTTTATGGATATCCTTTATGACTGATATAATAATCACAACCAAGTCAATACCTAAAGGTATGTGGATATCCTTTAAGACTGATATGATAATTACATCGAAGTCAATACCTGAAAGTATGTGGATATTAGAAGATCATGGAGACCTGCTAACTGGGCCAGGATGCCGTTCAAGTCATTAGGTCAAGAAATCTTGTACAGAATATAAGGAATGTGCACGACAGGTACGGGAAAGAAATAAGCGAGATATAAATACAAACATTGAGTGAGATAGCGGTTTACTGCAAGTGGCAGTATGAGAATGGCATACATGAAGCGACACTCCAAAGACTGGATGGAATCCAGGGATAAGATTTAGCTACCTGGTATGTTCAAGGCCTGGTGTTACCAGCATGGTATTCTACCAAGAATCCATTGAAAACTTGTAGTGTTCCAAGTCCCAATGTCTGCCACAGAAGCAGTTGTTGAAAGAATAATCATTACGTTTCTGCGACGACATTTTGGAGTGCTATTGAGCTTCTGTAGTAGCGGCTTGTACAGCACTGGCAGCAAGCTTCAGTTATCATGACAATGTGTCCAAGACCAGGCAGTAAATCATGTTAAAAGACACTGCAAAATAGTTGGGAGAAGCAGCAGTGGATATGTCAACATGACGGAAGTAGAAGGCAGAATGAATGATATAGACAGAAGAAAGAAAATTGGTCCCCATAGTTAATCGGCTTTGTGAGAAGAGGCGAGGCATAAAGGAAAAAGAAGGCCTGGAATTTAGCAGTTGAATTAAAATATCATGTCTTTGTAGTACAGATTACCTAGGGAGTAATCCGGGTTACTGAATCAATCCGCACTAATCCTGTTATCAAGGTTGGCAAACAAGTCGAAGAAGCCGCACCTTGAGAGAGAGAGAGAGAGAGAGAGAGAGAGAGAGAGAGAGAGAGAGAGAGAGAGAGAGAGAGAGAGAGAGAGAGAGAGAGAGAGAGAGAGAGAGAGAGAGAGAGAGAGAGAGACTATTCAGCACCGGGCTGAGATTGATCAATTTAGTTATCATACGAATGGAGAGCGCAATAATGAGGAGACTTGTTGCAATGCAGAACTCTCTCTCTCTCTCTCTCTCATATATATATATATATATATATATATATATATATATATATATATATATATATATATATAAGGAAACAATTTTATTTTTAGTTGATCGCTAGGACTCATATTTGACTTTTGTCACTAGTTAAAAGCCTTTATGAATGCCCTTTTTTATCGTATAACCATTTTGTGGTGGTTTATGGCCGTACAGTGCTGGTGTGTCGCAAAAGCAACAATATACCTACTAATGTAGACGTGAAAAGTGTTTCTTCGAAAAATGGCAAATTAATTTGATCTCCAACTTCACTTACTTTACCCTAATTAACAGGTATCATACAAAAATAGAATGAATAAATAAATAACATACAAACTTAAAGCCATTATTTTCTAAGCCCAAGATTGCTGCACGTAATGAACCGACCCACCCAGCTCTTTCCGGCGATGTTTGTGCACTATACCGAAATAAACAACTTGTTTAGAAATTTATTAGTACACACAATACGGGTTGTGAAGGCCAAGCGATGTTTGTGTTCTATTGCAATGAAAACAGACACCGGTGCACGCTGAAAAATGGAGACATCCTGGAGCGTAGTCTAGCCGACAAGGCTTTAAAAAAGTGCTTTAAAGTGCAACTCAATTTGAGTTTCATTATTCACCAAAAAATGCATATACACTAACATGTAAGACCTGTATATGCACTAACACACGTAACCTGATTTGAAAATGACAGGTATCTCTAGGTGAATGAATAATAAGGTAGATTAAAGAATTGCCCTTTTCACTTTTGAATGCCTAATTGGGAATAAATGTATTTAGCATGCATAGAAGAGTATATTGGGCTGATGGGGTCAGACAGTAATAAAAGTATAAGTACTGCCAAACTATATTTTAACCTAAACCACCTAGACCTGATCTTACTGCCACAATATATCTTAGACAAAATTTGGATATGGATTTAAAAAAGATTGGTTCATTTTTAGGACATTAAGATAAGAAATTCAGATATGCAAAGAACATTGGTCTCTGTGCGTACACTGCATGTTCGTCCGTCATACACGAACATTTGGGCTAAATTACACCAACTTTGCTTGTAATAATAATAATAATGATGATAATAATAATAATAATAATAATAATAATAATAATAATAATAATAATATCATTATTATTATTATTATTATTATTATTATTATTATTATTATTATTATTATTATTATTATTATTATTATTATTATTATTATTATTATTGATGATGTTGTTGTTGATAGACGCACCTGTAACTATGTGGTAGATAAGTAGGGCAGCCAAGTTTCCAACGTCGTCCTTTTGCACGTGATCACCTTGGCGGCCACCGAGTTGCTCCAGAAGTAAATCGGGACTGACACACTAAAATGGATATGAAATTTTAAGTATGGATGATAATTAACGTGTTTTTAACATTTTATTCAACGGAAATGTACAAAAAACGATTGATTTGAAGTAAACAAATTATTGATTAGAAATATTTGAAATCTACGGGTACTGTGCACAAACATATTAGCCAAAAGAAATGGTATTAAAGTTGACCCTGCGAATGCCGGAATGCAAATAACCTTCTCACTAATTGAATGTCATTAAAAGGGATTGCTCTTGATAGGATAAGAAGATAAGAATTCTTTTTTTCAGACTGCATAGTCCATACATCTAAATTAAAATACGGTTATAGAGTATAACATTGTAAACATAAAAGAACATACACACACACACACACACACATATATATATATATATATATATATATATATATATATATATATATATATATATATATATATATATATATAATATGTGCAAGTATATATATGATACTTGATTATTATTATAACTAAATTTAGGACTAATTTACAATTAGATCCGATTACATTGTGATGTTATTGAGATACACTATATATACTACCGTACAAGTCGAATCAAATTTTATGCAGTTTTGTTAGAAATAATACGAAGAACAAGCGACATAGACCATGATGTGACGTATACAGTCTAATTTATTAGCAGTATGGTTCAACTTACAGTCGTGGATATACGGTAATTCATCGTTATTTTCATTGATTATTTATATTATTTCTGAAGTAGTTTTAGTTGGCGAATTCTGTAAAAAATATTACAAAATCAATGAAGTATTATTTATATATGAATTCATCTAAAACATTCAGTCTAAATTTTGTATTGAATAAATACCATTTTGTACACTTACATTATCTTTGACCGGCTTGATGCGGTGTTCATCTGTATGAATAGGATCGATTTCTGAGTATTGTTTTAAATACTTCTTTAACACATCTTCCAAATCTGCTGCTTCGATGTCAGCCCTACCAGCGTTTTTAACAATGCTGTTCACAAGTTTTACTTGGATGTCGTCAACGGTCATGTTTTCCTTGGTAATGACGTCCTTGCTTCCGTTGCAGAATTCACCACTAAAGACGTGTAGAAGCAGGACAGTCGCCATATTGATAAAATCCTCTTGTTTTATGCCATCTGTGAAGTTTGTGTTGAGGATTGCGATGAGGTCAGTTGCATTCAGGCACTGAAACATAATTGTATAATACACATTCATACACTGAAACATAATTGGATTATACATTCAATCACTGCAACATAATTTGATAATACACATCCATACACTGCAACATAATTTGATAATACACATACATACACTGAAACATAATTGGATAATACACATTCATACACTGCAACATAATTGGATAATACACATTTATACACTGAAACATAATTGGATAATACACATCCATACACTGAAACATAATTGGATAATACACATCCATACACTGAAACATAATTGGATAATACACATTTATACACTGAAACATAATTGGATAATACACATTTATACACTGAAACATAATTGGATAATACACATCCATAGACTGAAACATAAATGGATAATACACATTCATACACTGCAACATAATTGGATAATACACATTCGTACACTGCAACATAATTTGATAATACACATTCATACACTGCAACATAATTGGATAATACACATTCATACACTGAAATATAATTGGATAATAAACATTAATACACTGAAACAGAATTGGAGTATACATATCCATATACTGCAACATAATTGGATAATACACATTCATACACAGAAACATAATTGGATAATACACATTAATACACTAAAACATAATTAGATAATACACATTCAATCACTGAAACATAAGTGTATAATACACATTCAGGCACTGCACCATAATTGGATAATACACGTTCAAGCACTGAAACATAATTGGATAATATATTCAATCACTGAAACATAATTGGATAATACACATTCATACACTAAAACATAATTGGATTATACATTCAATCGCTGAAACATAATTGGATAATACACATTCATACACTGAAACATAATTGGATAATACATTCAATCACTGAAACATAATTGGATAATACACATTCAATCACTGAAACATAATTGGATAATACACATTCATACACTGAAACATAATTGGATAATACACATTTAATCACCGAAACATAATTGGATAATACACATTCATACACTGAAACATAATTGGATAATACACATTCAATCACTGAAACATAATTGGATAATACACATTCATACACTGAAACATAATTGGATAATACACATTTAATCACCGAAACATAATTGGATAATACACATACATACACTGAAACATAATTGGATAATACACATTCAATCACTGAAACATAATTGGATTATACATTCAATCACTGAAACATAATTGATAATACACATTCAAACACTAAAACATAATTGCATAATACATTCAATCACTGAAACATAAATGGATAAAACTCATTCATACACTGCAACATAATTGGATAATACACATTCATACACTGCAACATAATTGGATAATACACATTCATACACTGCAACAAAATTGCATAATACATTCTATCACTGCAGCATAAATGGATAATACACATTCAGGCACTGAAATATAATTAGATAATACACATTCTATCACTGCAACATAATTGGATAATACACATTCAATCACCAAAACATAATATGATAATACATTCAATCACTGAAATAAAATTGGATAATACACATTCAGACAGCATGCAACAAAATTGGATAATTCACCCTTACATCGATTATTAAATATGCAGCCTTCGTTCAATACCTCCCACATTTTGACAAACGAAGTATCAACAAGAAACCTATATGTATGTATGTATGTATGTATGTATGTATGTATGTATGTATGTATGTATGTATGTATGTATGTATGTATGTATGTATGTATGTATGTATGTATGTATGTATGTATGTATGTATGTATGTATGTATGTATGTATGTATGTATGTATGTATGTATGTATGTATGTATGTATGTATGTATGTATGTATGTATGTATGTATGTATGTATGTCTCTCTCTCTCTATATATACATACATACATACATACATACATACATACATACATACATACATACATACATGCATGCATGCATGCATGCATGCATGCATGCATGCATGCATGCATGCATGCATGCATGCATGCATGCATACATACATACATACATACATACATACATACATACATACATACATACATACATACATACATACATACATACATACATACATACATACATACATACATACATACATACATACATACATACATACATACATACACATGATTGTGGATCCAAAATGTTAACCGAATATTTGAGTCAGAATGAAATATTATGTGCTCATTTTTTCTCCGTTAACATTAGTGTCAGAATCATTTAGCATTTTCCGATCTTGCATTCGCGCGCTTAATTCATACTGATTTCACGCGAGTAAAGGAACTACTTTCTGTTGTAAACAAACAATTTGTTTCTGAATGAAATAAAGCAGATGTTTAATGGACGGTCACATACCAGATGCTATAGTATATTCATCGTTAACATTCTTGCTACAGAGCTTCAGATCATGGTAGCTACAGACGCCAGATACAGAGAAAAATACCAAAATCTATCCATTCCAGATCAAATGGAGAAGTTGTTGCCCCTAAATAATCAAATAATTCCATCTATATCGTGCGTTGAGGTGGATTGAGTTGTAAGGCAATGTTTCGATTCTGAGTTCAAGTCGGCCATGTCACTATTGGCACGTGCAGCATGATTCTAGGAGGACATTTGCTAATCGGCATTTAGTATTTTTTAAATAAACAAAGAGAGTTTTCTAATTTATTGTCAATGTGTCTCATGTTATGAGCCCAACTGCTACTACTATGTTTAACTTTAATTATGAATGTGTGTTTCTCAGTGTTGTGTACATTCGCATTATAATAGATCAAAAATATACCATTTAGACTAGTTCAGTGTTGTGAACATTCGCATTACTATATATAAAAACAAAAACTTATACAAGTTCAGTGTCATGGTCATTCTCATTATCAAATAAATCATGTAGACTAGTTCAGTTTTGTGTACATTCGCATTATATATATATATATATATATATATATATATATATATATATATATATATATATATATATATATATATATATATATAAGAAAAAAAACATATGTTCAGTTTGTGTTCATTCGCATTATCAAATAAATCACGTAGACTAGTTCAGTTTCGTGTACATTCGCATTTTTACATATCAAATAAATATGTAGACTAGTTCAGTGATGCATCATGGGACAATAGTGCGAGAGAAGATGAATGTCTAAGAATATGAACTGGTGTAATAGTCGACCTAACCATTACAGTTTGAGAATGGCATCGCCCTATTTTACGGGACATTTCACCGTTACGGTACTTGTATTACCCAGTACTCAGTACTAAATTATTTTAGTCATTCAAATTAGTCGGTCCTTTGTCCTTAGAAAGTAGTTTATGTGATCGTATGTGTGTGTGTGTGAGAGAGAGAGAGAGAGAGAGAGAGAGAGAGAGAGAGAGAGAGAGAGAGAGAGAG
>JAEAOA010001650.1:252500-255000 GCA_016746295.1 Potamilus streckersoni | reverse complement strand
TTGTTTTTCAGAAGATTTAGCTTATTTAACAACAATCGTGACTAACGCCACCTTTTGTGGCCTTCAGTTTGGAAGCATTTGATAAGATTAATTCAACGTACATATAAGTGGTCTCAAATTCAAACCACTCCGGGGGCATTTTCGATTTTGCCCAAGGACCGTACCGTCTTAGTTATCTTTAAGGATACCTGGTGATGCAAACATTTTGCGTGTCCCAGAATACAGCTCAGAGGGCCAAATGATACGGTTTGGAGGGCTGGATACGGCTTGGAGGGTCACCTCGGCCGTGTTCAATACCACTAATATTGATAGTCTTGCTATCACTGTACTGTTAATGTCTCTGTTACTACTTTTCTTTGTTACTACTTCCCACCCATTTTCCAGTAAAATGAGCTCTGTGTACGTATAAAGCGTCTGCGCTAAGTCCTAATTTGTCACCGAGAAAGCCACGCACGACAACCAAACAAAACAAAACAAAACAAAACAAAACAAATAGAGTTTTCTAATTTATTATCGATGTGTCTCATGTTATGACCCCAACTGCTACTACTATGTTTAACTTTAATTAGGAATGTGTGTTTCTCAGTGTTGTGTACATTCGCATTATCAAATAAATCACTTAGACTAGTTCAGTTTCGTGTACATTCGCATTATTATATATCAAATACAATTTTTAGACAAGTTCAGTGTTGTGTACATTCACATTTTCAAATAAATCATGTAGACTAGTTCAGTTTTGTGTACATTAGCCCCAACTGCAACTACTGTGTTTAGCTTTAATTAGGAATGAATATTTCTCAGTGTTGTCTACATTCGCACTATCAAATAAATCACGTAGAATAGTTAAGTTTCGTTTACATTCGCATTATCAAATAAATCACGTAGACTAGTTAAGTTTCGTGTACATTCGCATTATCAAATAAATCACATAGACTAGTTCAGTGATGCATCATGAAACAATAGAGAACGAGAAGATGAACGTCTAAGAATATGAACTGTCGACATTTCCATTACGGTTTGAAAAGGGTATTGCCATATTGTGTTACGTAACATTTCCCCATTACGGTACTTGTATTAACCAGCACCCAGTCATTCAAATTAGTCGGTCTTTTGTCCTTAAAACGTAGTTTATGTGATCGTGTTGTGCTTATGTGTGTGTGTGTGTGTGTGTGATGTGGAATTTTAAAGTAGCTTTATTTTCTTTTTAGTGATATCGCTACGATGTCTGCAGTGTGACAATTTATAGCGATGTCTAAAAGTGAGACATCATGCCGAAGACATGTATCATTGTGTCACATCCAGTCACATTATCCTGACACCAGGCCGACATTTTCATTATCATCAATGCATTTTACTGCATAGCTTAGTGATTAAAAAGCCCCGCCCCCTTTCTCTCGTTTATCATATTTTAAATAAGGCATTAAGGCATTACATTATTGATTCATTTGCCAAACGCCAGGGATAAGCTCAGATTTAGCTCGTGAAAACTCAGATTTGCTAGTTATTTCAAATGAGAGAGAGAGAGAGAGAGAGAGAGAGAGAGAGAGAGAGAGAGAGAGAGAGAGAGAGAGAGAGAGAGAGAGAGAGAGAGAGAGAGAGAGAGAGAGAGAGAGAGAGTACAATGTACATCTTCATAGTAGTAGTAAGTGACATTATACAAAAGGTCGGTCAAATCTTTTGTTCTGAACTGACATTGAAAAAGTCTCAAAACTTCATATAAGGATTTGGTAGTATAGAGGTTTCTTGATCATCACACGTAAACTTTGTTTCACTTTTCATGAAATTTGAGAGAAATAAAACTGCCAGGATGTTAGTAAGTGATTTGATATCCATAATTTGAGTAAATGACAAGTTTTGTCCTGTTAAAATTGCTAAAATTGTCTTAAATACAATAGTTTTTTTTTGTACAATATCCGCATCACAATGATTAAATCCACACTGTCTCTTGAGTTATGTGAAACGTGGCTAATCCGAGTACAAAGAACGTCTTCTCGTTTAAATGTGAAGGACACGCTACGTGAAACATTCGACTGGATCTATTCAAGTGCTCCTAAACTGAACCCAGTATGGTGAGAAAGGAGATCTCTAATTTTGTGAATTTATAAAGAATGAATATGTTGTTGGTTTTATTTCTTTATTAGACAATGTCTCTAATAATATATATTAAATAATAATTAATAAATAAATTGCTACGTGTGCTGATGTATATGACTTTAGTGAAACCTGACTAACTATACTATCAAATACCGAGTTCATATGAGAAAGAAATTTCAGGTGAATCAACAAATCCTAGATTCATTCAGACTTTGATATTATGTTGGCTATTTGTTTATTTATTATTTTTGTTGGTGCGGAGTTTTGGGAAGTTCATTATTTTTGTTTTTTTTAGTCATTTTCAAAATAAAACTAGGTAATAGTATCAATGGATGGAGTGCTAGCTACCTCATAATGGAGTCATACGCTGGTTTGTAAAGCTATCACCAGTGTTAAAGTTTGTTAT
>JAEAOA010001650.1:152500-247500 GCA_016746295.1 Potamilus streckersoni | reverse complement strand
TATAAAAAAAAGTTTACACTGCCCACCCCACATTGATATTGCCCTTCGACGCGCCAAAGAAGTGTAAAAATGTAAAGACCAAGGAGCTCCTCACCCCCGGGTTGCAGCTTGCTTAATCGATAATTTGTAGTTTGAATGAGTAAATCAGTTTTCCTTTCAATCCAAACCACTTATCGATAGAAAAAACGGATGGCCAATTTCATGTTTTGGAGATATTATATTGTTTTGTTGATGACGAACAGCAATGAAGGAAATCACAGCACATGCAGCCACGGTTCCTAAGAAAAGTGGCAGAGTGTCGTTGGCAGCTTGTGACGATGGGACCCCAATAATACGTCAGTCATTTATCTCAGTAATTCAGATTTATATCCCAATTTATGTACATGTTCTAGCCAGAAAAAAAAAACTAAATACTAAATCTAATATATTTAACTATAATATATATTCTCTGATGCATCTCGTGACAATTATTTACATATGATGAATATAAATGTGTTAGACCTTTCCAAAAACCCACAGCTATATTCGTGTCACGTGACAGTCTATTTACAATATTTATTAAATAGCGCTCGCTACTACACCAAAGCGGTCTTACACATTTACTGTGAATTCATATTTGTCTATGTAAGTAGTGCATCACCATGAAACAATATTTGGTAAGTTTGGCAAATTACATTTTTATTATTGTTATAACCTAGGCTTCTTCTGGTACAATTTGATTCAAATAGTTTAGTTTTGCATCCTTTACTCACAGTTTTTGTGATGTGATGTGAATTTGATTTTTAACGTAGCTTTAACAATTTTTCAGTTATATCGCTAAGATGTCTGCAGTGTGGCAGTTTATAGTGATGTCTAGAATTAGGGCATCATGCCGCAGACATGTAGCATTATGTCCCACTCAGTCGCATTATCCTGACACCAGGCCGACCAGTCCTAACACTAACCTCTTAATGCTAAGCGCCAAGCCAGGAAGCTGTTAGTACCATTTTTGTAAGTCTTTGGTATGACTCGACCGGGGATAGAACCATCGACCTCCCGTATCCGAGGCGGACGCTCTAACCACTAGGCCACCGGAACGGTCCTCACATTTTTTATAATAGTTTTTGTTCTCATCAATTACTAACATAAAAATTGTAAATTTTAAATATTTTAATCAATTCCATGAAAATGTTTCTACCAAAATACTTTCATCTTCCTTGTACAAAATCATTAAAATAATTATTTTAAGAAACGAGACATAATTATCTTAAATATCACAAATAGATAATAATATATACTAATATTACTTCAAAATCAGCGAAAATTTGCTAATATTTAGATGAATTTGTAAAAATTACTTATGTTAAAAAGTGTTCTTTTCCCGTTCTCAAGAACAGCGAAGATTAATTGCATGCGCATATCTTTTCTTGTCTATAAGTATATATCAAGAGGTAATCATCAATTATTTTAATAAAGTGTTTAATTGGGTGAATTTCCAATAAATTGCAGTTTTAGTGCTATTTGTTAACATAAAGTTTGCCAACTTTTAGAATTCCTCAGTAAATTCATTTTGCAAGAGTTTTGTTTAAAAAAAGCCTGCCAGTAGCTTCTCGGGGGTCGGTGGTTCTTCCCTGGTTTTTCCAGGGTTCTTCCTCCACCATTAATACTGGCCGCCATGTATAACCTATCTTATGCTGAAAAATGGCATTAAACCCTAAAAACAAAAACAAAAACAAAAACAAAAAATAAAAAACAACTACAACGAGTTTTGTTATTAAACGAAAGCTTTCCATATTTAGTTGTGATTAACAGTTTGGTCGATTGTCACACAATGCACGTGCACGGTGGCTTAAAAAAAATTTCCGAACAATAGCACATCGGGAATGTACAGGATTAAACAGCTTATGTTATCGATAAGAGGATATTAGATGTTTGCAAAAATAATTTTGCTCCTAGTTGTATACAACTTTGGAAGGACTACAGTATTCTTTATTCAGTTCCTTTCGCGTGTCTTATACATATATAATTAACACTTCTAACCGGTGTAGCGACACGCATTAAACGCTTGTCTGAACGAACACATGGATAAAGTCCGTCATGAGTGGGTACAATGCTAAATCAGTTCCAATGGTAAACACAAAGGAAACACCATTATATTTACAATTCAATAACTTTACATTTTTATGTATGCAGGATCAAACGGATATCTCTCTGATGCAAGCTAAGTTTGGAGACAACCATTTGAGCCACATCATTTTAGAAATGTGCTTGTTTCCGATTCTGAGCCAACAGAATCAGGTGTATTATTACTACTGAGCGATCCCTAGTCAATCTGTAAAGGGACTCAAACTACATCAAAAGAATGTTGTCTCTATTTATATCAGCTACAAATATAATAAAAATCTCCAAAGATTCTTCTTACTAAAATCTTACTTTTCATTATCAACTAATCATGACTTCCAAATCCGTATTTATTCCATTTTTTCGATCATCCATTTTTAGACTGGATCCCATTGTTTTAATATCTAATTAGTAATGCGAGTCTTATAATATACATGGATATATAACGTTTCGTAAATTTAGACTAGTCATCGGGCCGTTAGAGCTTCTGTTATGCGACTGTTGACTAACAACCTTAGCACCAGGACTGGAGTATACTTTGAATTATAATTTTGCAGTTTTGAGAAAGCAAGTGACTCCGTATTCTCCACAAACTCTAGTAGTCTCTTTACACCTCCGTGTACCGTGCGGTCTTATCGTTACACCATGGCGGCCTTACATTAGTTTGCACTATCACCAGTAAGTAGGCATTTTGAACAGTACATAAGTCTATGAAGTTTGAACCTTAAATCTCTCTTGCACCACGACGGCTCTTAAAGATATTATCACATCACAACACAAAACATTCAACGTTTCTAGTGAGAACTTAAATTCTATCAGCAGCAACGTATTTCCTGTCGTTTTCATCAGACGGCTATAAGTGCCATCTTTTTTTTCTTTGAGAGAGAGAGAGAGAGAGAGAGAGAGAGAGAGAGAGAGAGAGAGAGAGAGAGAGAGAGAGAGAGAGAGAGAGAGAGAGAGAGAGAGACCTACCGCCTGACATATTTGAGAATTCCCATCCTTTTTTTCACAATGTACACCTCCATAGTAGTGGTAAGAGACATTCTGCAAAAAGTCCGTCAAATCTTTTTCCGAACTCACGTTGAAAAAGTCTCGGATTTTCAAATACGGATTTGGCAATATACTAGTTTCTTGATCAACACACTTTGAACTCATTTCACATTTCACGAGATTCGTGACACATAATACTGTCAAGATGAGAATGAGAAATTTCATATCCATGCTATTATTAAAGGACTTTCGTTCTGTCGTGTTAAGACGAGGAAAATTCTCTAAAGTCCCTTTAATGATCATCCGTGCAGTGAATACAATGTCTCAATGTCTCTTGAGTTATGTGAAAGGCAGCTCAACCTGTTCTACGAAAACAAGTCTTCTCGTTTAAATGTGAAGGACACGCTACGTGAACACGTTCGACTGTGCTATTAAAGTGGTCATAAACAGAACCCATTTTAGTGTAATAATGGATCTTGAGTATATAGCTGTTTTATAAAGCAAAGAATATTCTGCTGGGTATTCTTTGTCGTTAATAATACATAAATTGTTACGTGTGATTATGTAACCTATATTACTTAGGAGCCACTCGGTTTCGAAGAGCGAGATTTTTCAGGTGACCGAACAAAACCTGGCATAAAACCGTGGTGTAAATTGGTATTACTTGGGCTATTTGTTTAGTTGAGTCTTTAGTTTCTTTCACCGTGAGGGGGTTGTACGGCATCTATTTTTTGTTTGTCACCAATTTAAAAATTAACCTAGGTTAGTATTATCGTTCGATGTCACCTAGCTCGTACTAGTTTTGCACTGGAGAGTAAAGCTATCAATTAAGGTTGTTATCACAGGCAAATCCTACATTGTATAGACTAATACATCAGTGTATCATTGTGTAAATGAAGGTGTGTGTGTGTGTGTGTGTGTGTGTGTGTGTGTGTGTGCTCTTTGGATTTTGAACGTACCTTTGGTAACTTTTCAGTCATATCGCTACGATGTTTGCAGTGTGGCACCTTATAGTGATGTCTTGTACAGGGGCATCATGTAGCATGATGTCCCACCCAGTCACATTATCCTGACACCGGGACGACTAATCCTAACACAATCCTCTTAAGGCTGAGCGTCTAGCGATGCAGCTGTTGGGACCATTTTTATAAGTCTTTTATATGACTTTACCAGAGTTCGAACCCGAGACCTCCCGCATCCGAGGAGAATGCTCTAACTACTAGAAGGAAAAAGCTCAGTTTTGCTATGCATTGAACTGTGAATATAAATCATAAATTTATATTTTGATAAATATTTTTATATGTTTTTACATATTTCCGTTCGTGTTTCTTATTTTGATGAGATGCGTATTTTTATTGATATCTTTTGTAAAGATAAAGTTTCTATTAGTATAATATTTTTCTGCTTTTTCCCAGTGAATTGAGTGGGTGGATCACCCATGACTATGGTTTCAGTTATTGTTCTATTTGAACAATGCAGACTAAATGCTGTCAGGTGAACTTATGAAATGAATGATTTATGGAAGTAAAAATTCCATCGTGACAGGTATTTGTCTTCAATAGAAATGTGCGAAGACAATCTTAATGGACCAATTAAACTGGTATACCAGCAAGCCCTATGCAAATGTCAGTATCGTTCCAAAATACTACAAACAATCGGATTATCATACATATTTTGCACATTATCAGATTATTATGAAATGGTTGCAAATTGATATGAACGTCGTGGAAGAATGTCTTCAGACACTGCACATCCTCAAAGAGAAATAAAACCTTTAAATAAAAAAGGCAAAGAAAGCTAACTTTTTTTTAGTGCTGGTGAAATGCAAATAAGTTTTAATACTAAATAAAACTTGTGCATTTTTTCTACATGTCTGGTTTGATCAGAGATATCTATAAAGTTTTTCGTCAAGAAATATATTAACACATATCATGAGCAAACATTATTATTTCAATAATTTAATAAAGAACTAAACCAATTCATCCGATTTTTATTTCAAATGCAAAGCCGTTTATGAAACGCTCCTCTCTGATAATAATGAAATATTTTATACAAATGTGTGAAACAGCATCCCAATGCACCCCGAAGTTTCCCCATGTACGGATCTAACTTTTGTCAAACGACTTTGCATTACTGTCAAAATACCCGAATCACGAATTTGTTGCATGAAAGCTCCTGAGTCGGAAAATCGACGCTGTCTTCTTTTGTTCTACAATCATCTGAAGTGTTATCAGGTACTGTATCTTCTAATGTACACACCGGACGTTTACATCCTAGACTCATTAGTCTGCGCCCAGGCATAACAGAGCACTTACCTGAGATTTTTCATTCTGACATGGAGTTACTTTTTTCATTTATCTCAATATAGTTTTGTTTCCCCCAGCTAAATTAATGACTAAAAACAACTAATTTTGATCAACAAATAAGAACAAGTTGTTTGGGTATTAGATTTTGTTTTCTAATACAACATAGCTCCGATCCACTTCTTTCTTTCCTTTAATCATGGTCGTCAATTCCTAATAGTCCATGAAACATATGTTGTACATTCCTGTTGTTGCTGTTGAACACAATATGTTGATAACACGTCTGTCTGTCTCTTAGTATATATGGCTTTTTTTGTTCCCAGATACTCTCAGCATTATTGGGCACAACATATATAAGGTGTACCAGTGAGTCAAACAAATACATTGCTAGTCTATCTCACATTTTCAATAAAAATAGCAATACATATCTTGCAAACGTGTAAAACATACTCATAATTTTGAGCAATGTATGTGTATTTACTGCTTCAAGTTAATGAATAGAACACGGCAATGAGATAAAGGTGTTGAAACAAAATTATTTGAATAAAATGCTGTGTGCGTGTGAGTTTTGCTGAATAACAGGCAATCTGTACAAATACTACGTTCAATTTGATGTTTACAATGTTTAATTTGAAGATCTTTTTCTTTTGCCTCAAGTCAACTTATTTTCGTACAACATGTTCCTCCATGAAGATCAATGTAAACAGGCAACAAATGCTAAATTGTGGTAGCCATATTTCAAGAAATGAATATATTCTTCCACAATTTATTTTTGTACTATTTATTTTGTGTGTGCCTGGAACATATAGGGTTCCATGCAGAAAGACTAGTGGGAATTATTTAATTATGTACATTTAAGTTTTGTACAGCATAATAAATAAATACATCTGGATAACGCATCAAATGTATTTCTGCTGATAAATGATAAAGATGAATGGTATTGAGACAAACTTCATCCAAAATCGGCCACGCCAAAATATGGATAAGAATATATGTCTTTTTGGGGGTAGGAGAAACCTGAAGAACAAGGATGTAGACCGGATGCAGAAGTTTCAAACTCGAGCTTAATTTGATAACGTCGATGACGTGCTAAACATGAAGTGTTCAATTAACTTGCTACATAATGGTTTTTAAACCAGTGTGTCTGTATAATTTTTGTCACCAGTAATGAGTGCGCATGATTATCTCTTATTTAGGTACACTTTGCGACTTAGTTCTTATTTCCGTTAATTGTGCTGAATTTTCGTAGTATGCATATGTGAGTGCGAGACAACTGAAACTTAAGTTAGTTTAATTTTATTTTTTGTATCTTGTTGTAGTGGCCAATTTGTCAAGTTTAAAATCAGTCATATATATATATATATATATATATATATATATATATATATATATATATATATATATATATATATATATATATATATATATATATATATATATAGTTTGTACTGTGTGATTGACTTTTATCTGTAATAGAAGGTAGTATCCATCATGTCAAACGCCACGAAGAATAAACATGTTTACAAAGCATGAGTTATGGATACAATCTTAATTCGGACCTTCCAATTTTCCAGAAACAAATATTGTTAATAGATTGATGGAAATTTCCATTTGCATAGCAGAGTAGTAGAGGTCTATTTAAGATCGTTTATTACTTGGAATTTTCTATCCTGGTTCTCAAAGTGGTGTCTTAGAATTTTGTATTAACCCCTGGCACCACATTTATGTGTCATGCTTCTGAGCTTTGTAAGGTCAAGGTCATTTAAGATATATCAAAGTGTAGTGGTATTAAAGAAAAGTAGAAATAATCTGGACTTTCTACTCGCACTACAAAATAAAGAGGGAGAACGTACTTTTCCAGACTCGATTTTACATTTTTTGTTCTGAAATCTAAGGCTTAACGGTCTGAACTGCACACAGACAGGTGAAACTTTACAAAAAGTGGGATACGTTGGGAATATGTCGTAAACGGTAGCTAGGACACGAATATGATGCGACCAGTAAACCCAGACTTTTGCTCTTCTACACATGCGCAATCGAAATATCGAACGTAAAGCGATGCTTCTAACACAGCTAGGTATCCGGGTAAACGAAAATCTACTGGATGCAGATTCTTTGGATTTATTAAGCAGTAAACTGCTAAGAGGATAAAAAATCTACAGGGATTATTGAGTTATTGGGTGTATTTTGATGACGTAACTAAATTTGAACATTCCTTGTGGCTTTGATCATTTGTGTATCGATATTGCACATACATTATGAAACTAGATATTCCTTGTCAATTTGTGAGAATTTTATAATAACCTTGTCAAGGTTACTTATATTGGAATTACCCATTCCTACCTTAACATCCGAAGTGGAATTGGTCTTATTGTTGCGTTCAGTTAATATTCGATAGGATTGATTTAAAAAAAAAAAAAAAATTATTCACTGGAATTACTATGTGCTCAATATTTTCGTTCAAAGTGACTCTTTTGGAATTGTTTGTAATTCATTCAATGATAATTTGATTATATTATCGTGATAAATAAAGATTGTTAGCAAATTATTACATTCGAGACTACTATTCGGAACACCACTGGAATTTATATATGTGGGCTTTTGACATAACCTTTAAGACTATTTGGGATTTAATTCACCCGTGTAGACTGGGTCTACATAATGCGATTTATACGTACAGAATATAGTGTACCTTATGGGATTTGCCTCATGTAAACTAGTCTTTCATTTGGGATTTGTACACGAAACAACTTTCCTCGTTATTAATTTCCTTACCTTAGTTACTTGAAAAGGCAATGCTCTTACTGATAAGTAAAATCACACCATGGTAATATAATCCGGTTGTACATTAGTTACTGCAAAATAATCAGCGACAAAATAACCAGAAATAATTTGTTGTGATTTGCATTGTAGCAGTGCTGTATCTACGTTGTAACAATGTCGTTGTACATTGTATTGCAATGTTATTAGAGTCATGAAACGGCTGAGTGGTTTCTAACAGTATTATATGTATTACGCACAAGTCACACTTAATTCAATTCAACTTAACTAAACTTTAAACGTTTCTGACATTCAAAGTCAGAGGGGAGAATTATGTAAAACAAGCCATCTTTCGTGTTGATATACATGTGTAGCTTTCAGTAAGTGTATATACACCTCGATGTATGGAATATAATCATTCAATGAAGAGGAAAACTACTCAGGTTGTCCACTAAACCATTTTAAACTGTCAGACAATGGAAATGACAACTAAAAATGGGTTAAAGGTTGTATTTGCCTTTTATGTAGGAAAACAGCACAAATAAGTAAGTCTGACGATTGATTGAGAAAGGGTGGCGCTGTTACTTAAACTCATATCCAATTCTAAAGAAACATTTTACTTTAAGTATTGTTAATTAATAATAATAATTGTTAATTGACACTCTAACAATTACACCATAAATGTTCAAACCGATGATTTGAATTAACTTTGTACAACTGATTTGAACATGGTTACCGATTACGCTTTGAGCAAATGTCCGTACATTTTTGGATATTTGGGGTCATAATTTCACATTCCTTGCATCATGTAGGATATAATTGTACCTAAAGAAGATATGCTGATTGTACTTATAGTCGATATACTAAATGTGCATCTGGTTGATATCTTAATTGTACCTATAGTCTGTTACGTATATGTGATTGAATTGCTTGTATGTAAGGTATACAATTCTTTTTATTTCATTTTTGTTTCATTGTATTTAATTCCAACGAATATTTTTCTCGAAGTCTGAATTCTTTTTCAGTAAAGAGATATATTTTATAACAAATATTGTTTAATCAAAACGAAGATGTATTGCGTAAGAATTATAATTTAGTACTAACCTTAGTAATAGTGTCAACAGGAAGTTAAAATGATTGGTCAATATCAGAGGCATGCATTCTTTGTGTGATCACTGTCTGTAAACAGCCTCTTTTTATGATTGGTTTTAAGTGGGTTCATACTGGCGGACGTGACAAAAATAGAGTAGTAAGTGACCACATGACAAATCTCGCGAGACTTCAAATGAGGCATTGGGGTTCTAAATACGCAATCGTATTTTTTTTTTAGGACAGAGTCATTTAATATCTCGAAGGTACAAGGTGTATTATTTTTAATTTGTTGCCAAGATTATTTGTTCTTCGTCTGAGTTTTGGATATAATAATTTATTTCTCTGGAAACTCAAAAAGTTGACTTTTCTGAAAGATATTCATGTATGTTTATTCTGTAATTATTCGGAAACAAAGACTTTGATTCAAGTGAGGAATTATTGTTATTCATATATTGGACTATATCTGACGTCATCGCCTTCCATATTTGTACATCGTGGGAACTCGAAATTGGATTCTTATAGAACTATTTAGTGATAGGACTTTTTGTCATTCTTAGGATCACTCTTTGGATTATATTCACAGACTGTAAGTTCTATTTACAATTTTTTTTTGTTGTCTAGGGAAATCAATTGTTTTTTTAAAATATACAAAGCTTGTTGGATTTCACTCTTTTCTTTGTTACTGAGTACCAGCCATTGCCACGTAGCAAATCAATATGCTAATTGTACCTATAGTCGATATACTAATTGTACCTCCATTTAATATGCTAACTGTACCTATAGTTAATAAGCTAATTGTGCCTATAATCAATATACTAATATTGCCATCAGTCAATATGCTAATTGTGGCTATAGTCAGTATGTTAACTGTACCCATAGTTAATATGCTGATTGTATCTATAGTCAATACGGTAATTGTACCTACAGTTGATATTTTAATTGTACCTACATTCGACATGCTAATTGTACCTATTGTCAATATGCTAATTGTACCTATAGTCAACTTGCTAATTGTACAAACAGTTGATATGTTAATTGTACCTACAGACAATATGCTAATCGCACCTATAGCAAATATGTTAATTGGACCTATAATCAATATGCTAATTTTACATATTGTCGTTATACTTATTGTATTTTTAGTTGATAAGCTAATTGTACCTACAATAAGCTAATTGTATGCTAATTGTACCTACAATAAGCTAATTGTATGCTAATTGTACCGATAATAAGCTAATTGTATCTATAATCGATACAGTAATTGTAGCTCCAGTTAATATGCTAACTGTACCTATAGCGAATATTGTAATTATGCCTAGTCAGTATGCTAACTGTATTTATAGTTAATATGCTAACTGTATTTACAGTTAATATGCTAACTGTACCTATAGTCAATTTGCTAATTATGCCTTCAGTTGATATGTTAATTTTAACTACAGTCGATATGCTAATTGTACGTCTAGTCAATATTTAAGTTGTATTTATAGTCATGCTAATTGTATTTATAGTCGATATACTAATTGTACGTATAGTTGATATGCTAACTGTACATACAGCTGATATGCTAATTGCACTTATATTCGTGATACTAATTGTAGCTACAGTTAATATGCTAATTGTGCCTATATTCAAGATGCTTATTATAACTACATTTGATATGTTAATTGTACCTAGAGTCGATATGCTAATTGTACCTTTATTTGGTATGCTAAATATATTTAATTATGTATGGTATTGGCAATATAATTGAATTTAAATTTAATAGCTTGACAGAGTGCGGCTTAGTAGTCTCAGCTGATATCACATTCTAATGAACCATTCAACTTAATTGTTTAACGACACCCAAGAAAAGACATTATAAAATGTTCAAAAAGATTAATTAAGTTTTAGAATTAATTTTAGTAAGTGCACGATACATGTCCCTTATGTGAAAATGGCCATTCTTGCCTTCAAGTTCTGGGTATCAGAATTTTACATTTAGTGTATTATATAGGTTTTATTGGTATCTACATTTGATCGGTGAGGTACGTAAGTCGCTGCACGCCTCTTTAAAAATCCAAACAAATATCCATGCTGAATCAGCTTACTTATCGTAATGTAGTTCAATGGAGACCATTGTCATCCTGTTTGTACTGCTATGTTATAAATGAAACAACAATGATCAAGCCTCAACATCCTCACGTTGCCTTAAACTATATGATAACTTAGTAGTTATTAAGGCCTGTAATTAGTGTGATGAATAGTCGTTTGAATACTGATTCATTATTCAGTGTTATTAAGTCATGTTTAATGGCTCTTCATTTTAAAATCTCTGTATCTAGCACATATTCATTTCATTAAAGAACTCTTTCTTGTACATAGGATTAAGTAAAACACGTTATACCTTTCAGGTCTAGTTTTGGATTTGGAAAGTGTTAGAAGAGTTAATTAATGTTACAAATTAATTGTCTGAAACTAAGTAACATAAATTAGCACAACGAATAAGTTTTGTTAAACTTAACAAATACTTGAGTTATCTAGGTTATAAAATCAAAAGTAAAGCGGAATTTACATTATTATGAATTAAATCAAAAAGAAATCTTAAAGTTCTATCAAACATTGACACGAATAATTTGTTCCGAATGAATTCCATGCCTCGAATGAGCTGATTTGCAAATATCATTGAATATGATGATGTATGACAATGCCATTGTCCAAAACTCATCTGAATGAATTCACAACAATTCCAGAACAATACAAAATTATATAGTCAATTAGCATTTAGCAATTCTAATGAACGATCCAAATAAATGAGTCATTACAAATTTTATCATTGAAACTTCATTAAATAGATATGAAGACTGATTTTAAACACAACATTGGAAATTGGAACTTGTTATCAGAACAAGAGTTTAACTCTGTTCTTATATACATCTCCAAGAGTAGTACGGCTCCAAGTCGCCCTACTTTATAGTGTCTTATGTTGCAATACAAATCACCTGACTTACGTCGCTACACAATCCAACTAATTTAATCGTCCAAAGGGAATCTACCCTACCAGGAACTGGTTCATTATACATAATAAAACCCAAGTAAACAACCTATTTATAGATCAGTTCAATATGCAGTTATTGACCGAAATATTTAAAACGAATTATAGATGTACGTTACGTTAGCCGGGAAGTAATCATGATGACAGTTGCCTAGTTACCATTCAGACATGTCCTATGTGCCCGCCATACATTACCAGGATTAGTTTATACTACCCACTCTTTATAGAATATATTAAGTCCTGATTTAAATGTTTAAATGTTTAAGCAAGAGACGAGTACCACAATAACATAGAACCTGCACCGAAGCTGTTTTTGCCCATTACATTAATTTATTTTGTGGCTATTGAAATTCAAACGTAATGCATGTTTGCTATAAAACATAGCATTGGTGCCATCAGAATGGAAAATGTGAGTATCTCGTATTTATACTACCAAAAGAAATATTGCAATTTGTTGCAGTAATCACGGTGAATTATGTTGATTCACTACCGCTGGATAAAATGATATCCGATTTATAGTGTGAAGCTACTACTTGTTTGAAAAACCATTTACTAATCAACGTTGCACTAATAAATTTGTAAGTTTTATTTTTAAATTGTGCATGAAAATTTATTTAATATTCAAATTTAGTGTTCGTAACTGAAAGCTTGTATTTAAGTTCGCTTAAAATTTAATTAATGTATGGTTTTATATTTCGAACATATTTTCGGATATAAATTGAATTTTATTACACTTGAGGTGTTATTGCGTTTAATAGTTTCTTAACCGAGGAATAAAAGCAAATTTAGTTTTGGCGTCTCACAAGCACTTGGTATATTAATGATATGCACTAATGACGCTTGTCATGTATGCACATTGGTTCTATGCAAATTAAATGACTTCGTGAGTAGTGTAAATAGGCGTGCCATAGAAATATGAGTTTCACTATAATTGGTCATAAATTAACCTCATTTGACTCATGTTGCAAGTATTATTTAGAAGTCAGTTCCGTGAAAGTAATCACTGTTTATTTTAGTACATTTTCATTTTTCATTCTGGTGGTTTTGCACAAACTAGATTTTGGAGTATTCGTTCCTAGTCTGAAAGTTAACTCTGCGACCTTTTGCACGTTGTTCTGTTTAAGAGCACAACCTTGCAAAACTCAAATATAACCTTAGACACAAACACTTGCTCATCTTTGAATCTGCAATGGATTAAGGTGTGATTTATTAGTATTTGGAAACAATGGATTGGAAAGTTTCGTCCTGACAAACAAGGTAGAAATTATATAGGAAAACTATTTGTGATCTGGTTCTATTTGACAGAGAGGTCGGGTTGATACCCATTTCGAGCTTTTGAGAGAAACAAGCGAATCTGCCTTCTCTAAGTCAAGAATGGCTGATGGCCCCACTACAGCTCCGTATTAGTGGTAGCGCTACCCCTACATATTTATCGCCCCAGAACAACTTAACACGAGTCAGTAATGGCTTTAACGGTTTTAATCAACGCAAACAACTTGTATAGTGAGGACATTTTAGTTTGCCATTATTTTGTATATTTAATTTGTTTATTTGTTAGTTTAAGCATTATTTTTATATTTCATTGCATGTTATGGTAACGAAACATTGTATGTGGGACTTGACTTATAACAAATTCACTTCATTTCTGCTTGACCTGCCTGATATTTTAAATATAGGATCGTTCAAAGTACCACAAATAAAGAAGGGACGAAAAGCTTTATAAATTTTAACAAAATTAATTTATTTCCATAGAAAACACAGCGAAAAGGTAAATATATGAAACAAGACTTAGATTTACGAAGAAGATCCAAATTCTTTTTCTAAGGTAGTTAAAATACACAAGTCCTGTGAATAAACAGTTTTAAATTGACACAGTCTGAATCTCAGTTCCGTTCCAAGATGGCGGATGATGACGTAAGAAGAAAAGTTAACACAAAGTGTTCAGAATTTTCACTGCGAACCACAATTTGTATTATTTTGCTCCAATTTAGAAATAATTGCAGCAAATGTCTCTATTCAAAGCCATTAGTGTTGTTCTTCAGGGACAAAAATATTTAGAAAGTAGATGAAGTACAGTTACCACCACTAACAATACAAAAATTATTCTTCATACGTTCGAACGAAGAGCTCTTTCCAGCACATAAATACCTTTTAAAGGTATTAGATGTTATGATGTGTCTCAGTAAGATGATATGACTACGACCTACATATTACAACTGATATTTATTACAGGTAACTGAGCATTTAAAGCTAAATAATACATCATTTCATGTACACATGCACGAAGTACACGTGAGATTTCGAAATCATACTTGGGTAGTACAAAAGCGTAAACAAGTAATGATGTGGTCTCAGCCAGTCATTTACTAAGCTTTTCCAGACTTTTTACTTTTAACGACAAAATCCTCATACGAAAATCGTATTTACATGAGTTGCATTTATGTTTTAAGTATACATGATGTTTGTAACAAAATATTACACATTGCTAACATAAATATCACCATAATAATAATGTTTACATTTAATGATATAAAAATGAAATTAAATTACAATAGAAATAAAAAGATTAACTCAAATATTAACACACATGTAACTAAAGGGTCGTAACACTTTCTCCTATCAAGAAAATAGAAAGATTTATGTAATAAAGCTTTCTTTTGTTACCAGATGCAAATTATATTTGAGGTAAAATAAATTACACAAGAAGAACATTTATGAATTTACACAAAGGTGTATATCAAAATGACATTTCTGTACACAGAAAATTGCATATGCAATCAAATTATCGTTTTCTTTGATGTGCTTGATGTCAAGATTGAACTCTTGCAAAATTAATCTACAGCTAAATAGCTTCTGATTTTTATTTTTAATTCTGCCGATGAAAGTGAGGGGGTTGTGGTCACTAAATACAACAAACGGAAAAGGAGCTGAGCCAATATAAACTTCAAAATGCTGTAATGTTAGTATTAAGGCAAAGCATTCCTTCTCGATTGTTGAGTAGTTTCTTTGGTGTTTATTTAATTTCTTAGAGAAGTAACACACTGGATGTTCAACACCATATTTGTCATATTGAAGCAAACCTGCTTCAACTCCAATTATCTCTTGCATCTACAGATAGTTTGAATGGTTTACTGAAATCTGGAGCTGTTGAAAATGGTGGACTTTCAAGTAAGGACTTTAATGTATCGAAAGCCTTTTGACATTTTCCAGTCCAAAGAAACTTGTGTTTCTTTCTCAACAAGTTTGTCAGTTGTTCAACAATGTCAGAAAAATTAGAACAAAATTTGAGATAATACCCAGCCGTACCCCAAAATCACATCAGCTGTTTTCTATTTAGAAAAAGCCTTGACCTTAGCATCTATAGGTTTAATCTGACCATGCCCATGAACTACGACAAAAGCACGCCGACATGAATTCTGCGAAAGATGTAAATGTCAACAAAAAAGCTTATATTGTTCAAACATAAAATAAAAGCAAATACTAATTATTTTAACATTTATATATTTTATTTGTTTAGTATAATATTGATATGATGCTTTCCTAAATTTATTGTTGTTGTTGGGTTTAACGCCATTTTTCAGCACAACATAGGCTATACATGGCGGCCAGTATTAATGGTGGAGGAAGAACCCTGAAAAAGCCAGGTAAGATCCACCGACCCGCGAGAAGCTACTGGCAGGCTTTCTCACTTACCCACGTTAGTCGAACTCACGCAGACAGGTGCGATGGAAGTGATCCGTAACGGTCAGTGCTTTAGACCATTCGGCCACTCGGGGCCTATGTTTAAACATACAGCTTGAAAAGTTAAAACTCCGATTTAATATAAAGAACATCACTTTTAAAATATTTTTCTGAGTACGTAGCCTACAGCTCATCTATGTAAGAAGACCAAATATTACAAAACAATACAAAATTATTGTAATTTTTACATGTTCAAATGTTTCAATTAATATTTACTGAGTTTATTACTCTAAATGTAACATTGTTTACTTTAACTTATGTTATACCTGCGTGGTTTTGTCACGCACGGTTTAGTCGGGGTTGTTAGCATTGCGGGCATAGATCGACGCCCTTTATTTTACCGCGCGCTTTTGTTACGGAGCCATTTATTTTCTTTTCAGCTGCGTATGGACCTTAATATTTTGCCTGAAGGGGATTTTTGGAATGTGCAAGAGAGCCAGGAGTCTATCACCGGACTTAAAACGTCTATTCCTTGAGTTTTAATCATATCTTTGAGTGAAAATTTGTTTTTGATACTTAAATGAAATTAAATTAAAATAGAAATAAAATAAACAAATTCAATTTACTATTTTCTGCTGATTTTTTTAAGAGCATAGACTCATTACACCACATTATACATTTCGTTTTCTTCAAGTGTGTATCACGGTATGACGGCAGATATTGCGGTATTTGTTAGCTAGCACTTTTAATTTTTTTTATTTCATTATGGGCTATTTAATGTTAAAATGGATGTTGGACATTTACCTTGTTCAAAATTAAGTTCGTTTGCTACCTGGCATGAATTATTCAATTTTGTTTTGTAGTAAGTATGTTTATATCAATCAGTGTCTCCAACTGTAGTAATTTCTTGTAAACAGACGTGTACTTGTTCTCTACTACACATTTTATAATATAAATTTAGTAACAGACTGCTAATTGTAACGCAGACTTTACTTTGTAAACATTAAGAATCTTCTAAAAGGTTATTTTGCATTTAATTATGTTTTTTTTTTTTAAAGAAAATGTTAATTGTGACCTGAGGTCAAGTAGAAGATCATATAATTCATGTTTCATTCGTACTTAAGAACTAACATAATTAGCTTGTATTTTTTTGTGTCCATTTTTTATTTCTTCAAGTGCATTTTCTCTGGAAATACAGGGTACTCTTACAAATGACAGAAACATTCATTGTAATGCATAGCGAATTAAAAAGCTGTTATTATGTTACTGTTTTGCAACAAAAGACTGTTGGCACATCAGCAAAGTACAGGTCATCACATATACATGAAAGCATTCAGCATTGGCCAAAGTTTGGATTTCTACTAAAGTTTACTCAGAATTTTAAAATATTATGACTTGTGTCTGTAGTGCTATGATTTTTTTAGATTAAATTCGCAATATTTTCTCTTTGCATACTTGGGAAATAGATATTTTATTGAATTTTACAAAGCTTGTCGTTTTTCACTCCTTTCTGTTGCTTATGTTAAGAGCATATACATGTGCACATAAAAATGGCATTTGCCAGAATTTCTATGAATGATTTTCGTTATCTAAGAATAATATTCCAGTCCAATGAGTTATATTTTGTTTCAATGAATAATCTTAATAACTGTCTTCCCTCCCAAAATTATTTAAATACCACATAAAAAACATATGGAGAATGATGTCAACATGCTGAATAAGAATCTGGAGTAGGATTGATCAAAATAGAAATTCTCTGATCTTTATACAATGATC
Organism: Potamilus streckersoni; assembly: GCA_016746295.1. Lineage (NCBI taxonomy): Eukaryota > Metazoa > Mollusca > Bivalvia > Unionida > Unionidae > Potamilus > Potamilus streckersoni. The sequence continues at coordinate 229,767 of JAEAOA010001650.1, read as the reverse complement.
TAGTTTGATCACCGAACCTACCTTGATCGACACACACACACACACACACACACACACACACATATATATATATATATAGAGAGAGAGAGAGAGAGAGAGAGAGAGAGAGAGAGAGAGAGAGAGAGAGAGAGAGAGAGAGAGAGAGAGAGAGAGAGAGAGAGAGAGAGAGAGAGAGAGAGAGAGAGAGAGAGAGAGAGAGAGAGAGAGAGAGCAAACATGTCGGAGGATATGCATTATTTCCTTTACAATGGACACCTTGATAATAGCTAGAGGAGATAAAATCTAATTTCTGGGCCAACTCCTTGTCCGAACTGATGTTGAAAAATTCTCTGATCCTTATACAAGGATCTAGTTTAATCGCCGAACCTTGATCGACACACGTTGAGTACTTTTCACATTCTATAGGAATTAAGAAGCATACAACTGTTACAATGTAAATAAGAAATTTCACTGCCATAGTATTCTATCTGGCTATCGTCTTGATTTAGTGAATTAGCACAATTCCTGGTCTGGATCCTCCCTAGATTGATAATACTTTCCATTGAGTTATGTGAAAGGCGGTTAACCAGGGTAGGTGAAAACGCCTCCAGTTCAAATGTGAAAGACACGCTTGCATGAACAAAAATAACAAACTTTTCAGCGGTCACCAAACGAACCTAAAGGGTCACAGTCAGTACCAATGTATGGAGCTCTGAACGGGTCAGTACCATTGCAGTGCTGTCCAAATCTTGCTGCAAGGTTATATTTTCTTGGCTCATTTGTACTTTTTTTGTCGTTTGCATCTGTGGTACTATTGTTAACATATGTGTCGTGCAGGTATTCACATACATTTGCAACGAAATTAAACAAAAGCTTAAAAATATCCAGATATTGATGCGGGGATCCTCTATGAACTTGCATTGGTAAACTGTAATTGTATTTCTGCAAAAGATTATATTTTTATTGAAAAAGTAATACTGTTGATGCAATGGTAAAATAATATCCTAACATTGCACCATAAAGATAGAAGAACACAGTGATATCACTAGTACAACAATAAAACTTTAAACTGCAACAATAAAAATATAAAAATACTCTAACAACTACACAACATGCTATAGCGATAATATAATAAAACATGTTATACCAACAACAAAACATACCATAACAATAATAAGGCATACCATAGAAACAATAAAACGCAATAGAAACAATAAAACATACCATAAAATCAACAGTACGTATCATATATAAAAATATTTTAGATAAAACATATAGATACAACATGTCATAGATATAATATGCAAAAGGAACACTAAAACATATTATAACAACAATTCCGAATACAACAATAATAAATGTTGAATTAATTTTGGCCATTATCGTTTACCATATAGATTCAACCCAGTATCTGAGGATCACAAATAAATTCATACAAAGTTATATAGGATTGTCGTTTGAATCACTAATATATTTGCTTGTTGTTGCACAGATTTGAATATATTTGCATGCTCTTGCAAAGATTTGTCTATTGAATCACGAATATATTTGTATGTTGTTGCACATATTTGTCTATTGAATTACGAATATATTTGTATGTTTTTGCACAGATTTGTCTATTGAATCACGAATATATTTGCATGTTGTTGCACAGATTTGTCTATTGAATCACGAATATATTTGTATGTTGTTGCACAGATTTGTCTATTGAATCACGAATATATTTGTATGTTGTTGCACATATTTGTCTATTGAATCACGAATATATTTGTATGTTGTTGCACATATTTGTCTATTGAATTACGAATATATTTGTATGTTTTTGCACAGATTTGTCTATTGAATCACGAATATATTTGCATGTTGTTGCACAGATTTGTCTATTGAATCACGAATATATTTGTATGTTGTTGCACAGATTTGTCTATTGAATCACGAATATATTTGTATGTTGTTGCACATATTTGTCTATTGAATCACGAATATATTTGTATGTTGTTGCACATATTTGTCTATTGAATTACGAATATATTTGTATGTTGTTGCACAGATTTGTCTATTGAATCACGAATATATTTGCATGTTGTTGCACAGATTTGTCTATTGAATCACTAATATATTTGTATGTTGTTGCACAGATTTGTCTATTGAATCACGAATATATTTGTATGTTGTTGCACATATTTGTCTATTGAATCACGAATATATTTGTATGTTGTTGCACAGATTTGTCTATTGAATCACGAATATATTTGTATGTTGTTGCACAGATTTGTCTATTGAATCACTAATATATTTGTATGTTGTTGCACATATTTGTCTATTGAATCACGAATATATTTGTATGTTGTTGCACAGATTTGTCTATTGAATCACGAATATATTTGTATGTTGTTGCACAGATTTGTATATTGAATCACGAATATATTTCTATATTGTTGTACATATTTGTCTATTGAATCACGAATATATTTTTGTTGTTGCACATATTTGTCTATTGAATCACGAATACATTTTTATGTTTTTGCACAGATTTGTCTATTGAATCACGAATACATTTGTATGTTGTTGCACAGATTTGTCTATTGAATCACGGATATATTTGTATGTTATTGCACAGATTTGTCTATTGAATCACGAATATATTTGTATGTTGTTGCACAGAATTTGTCTACTGAATCACTAATATATTTGTATGTTGTTGCACAGACTTCTCTATTGAATCACGAATATATTTGTATGTTGTTGCACTGATTTGTCTATTGAATTACGAATATATTTGTATGTTGTTGCACAGATTTGTCTATTGAATCACGAATATATTTGTATGTTGTTGCACATATTTGTCTATTGAATCACGAATATAGTTGTATGTTGTTGCACAGATTTGTCTATTGAATCACTAATATATTTGTATGTTGTTGCACATATTTGTCTATTGAATCACGAATATATTTGTATGTTGTTGCACAGATTTGTCTATTGAATCACGAATATATTTGTATGTTGTTGCACAGATTTGTATATTGAATCACGAATATATTTCTATATTGTTGTACATATTTGTCTATTGAATCACGAATATATTTTTGTTGTTGCACAGATTTGTCTATTGAATCACGAATATATTTGTATGTTGTTGCACAGATTTGTATATTGAATCACGAATATATTTCTATATTGTTGTACATATTTGTCTATTGAATCACGAATATATTTTTGTTGTTGCACATATTTGTCTATTGAATCACGAATACATTTTTATGTTTTTGCACAGATTTGTCTATTGAATCACGAATATATTTGTATGTTGTTGCACAGATTTGTCTATTGAATCAGGGATATATTTGTATGTTATTGCACAGATTTGTCTATTGAATCACGAATATATTTGTATGTTGTTGCACAGAATTTGTCTATTGAATCACTAATATATTTGTATGTTGTTGCACAGACTTCTCTATTGAATCACGAATATATTTGTATGTTGTTGCACAGATTTGTCTATTGAATTACGAATATATTTGTATGTTGTTGCACAGATTTGTCTATTGAATCACAAATATATTTGTATGTTGTTGCACAGATTTGTCTATTGAATCACAAATATATTTGTATGTTGTTGCACATATTTGTCTATTGAATCACGAATATATTTGTATGTTGATGTTCATATTTGTCTATTGAATCACGAATATATTTGTATGTTGTTACACATATTTGCCTATTAAATAATATGTCGACTAATAAACACAATTGTAATCGGGCGTTTATCTTTTAAAACCGAGGTTATCTTATATTTTTTCCCCAGTTATTCATTACCGTTATCATTTGACTAATTACTTATAAGTCACGTGATCTTATTATGACCTTGTCGATATTCTTATATCCCGTTTATCAGGGTGGGGTGATGTGTTTTGTTAGATCCAATTTAAACATTGACGTAGCCACGTGAGTGAGATGTGATCAAGTTATGACCATGTTGGTTGTCTTATAGCCCGTTTAACATGGTAGGATGGCATGTCTTGTTAGATCCAATTAAAACAATGACACAGTCACGTGAGTGAGATGAGCATGTTGGTGGTCTTATATCCCGTTTAACATGGTAGGATGGGATGTTTTGTTAGATCCAATTAAAACAATGACACAGTCACGTGAGTGAGATGAGCATTTTGGTGCTCTAAGTGAACTATTAATAACATTGACACAGTCAAATGAGATTTTTATTTATAATGCAAAATATTGACGCACACAGTTCAACAACGGATATAATAAAGTGTGTTTGTTTGTCTGTATGTGTGTGGTTTGGATTTTTAACGTATCTTTAACATTATTTTTCACTCGTATAGATGCAGTATTTGTAGTGTGGCAGTTTATAATAATGTCTAGCACTGAGGCAAAATGTAACATTATGTCCCACTCAGTTTCATTATGCTGACACCAGGCATACATGTCCTAACAACAGCCTCTTAATACTGAGTGCCTAGCGAGACAGCTGTCTGTACCAGTTTTTATGACTCGTATGACTTGGCTGGGATTGGAACACACTAGGCCACCGCAGTGGTATATATAAAGGATACGACCAAAATGCGGACCTACAATAAATAATAGCAAATGATCGCGTATATCAACGGATATCATCAATGTGCTTGACGTATGTATCGATTATGTTTGGAATTACATGTATCAACAAATGTTACCAAAGTAGGGTTCATCACATATTATGCTGTGATTAATTGCTTTACACATGTAATGGCATTGCCTTTTAAGTCCTATGTACATTTCATTATTCAAGTGATAATTTCGATATACGTATGAATCACAGCTTCAGATAAGTGGGTAAAGAACGACCCGTTGTTGCCCGCTCTTCCCAGATTGGCCAAGGATCCATGCTTAATACTATTACTCATATAATCATCATATTACTCATGTAATCATCATATTACTCATGTAATAATCATATTACTCATATAATCATCATATTACTCATATAATCATCATATTACTCATATAATCATCATATTACTCATGTAATCATCATATTTCTCATATAATCATCATATTACTCATGTAATCATCATATTACTCATATAATCATCATATTTCTCATATAATCATCATATTACTCATGTAATAATCATATTACTCATATAATCATCATATTACTCATATAATCATCATATTTCTCATATAATCATCATATTACTCATGTAATCATCATATTTCTCATATAATCATCATATTTCTCATATAATCATCATATTACTCATGTAATCATCATATTACTTATATAATCATCATATTACTCATATAATCATCCCAATAATCATATATACATCATAATACTCATGCAATCCTCATATTTCTAATGTGATAATCATATTACACATGTAATATTGTTACTCATGTACTCATCATGTTTCTTATGTAATAATCATATTACACATGTAAAATTGTTACTCATGTAGTTAACACAGAATAAGGCTAAAAATAACTTGGTTTTACATTGCATCTCAGTGCTTTATTAAAGGGTAAGGCACTATATGTGTATTCACGACTTCCTAGAGACGATGGTGGTGACGTCCTGAAGGAAGCAATTCTAGAAAGGTACGAGCTTGCTGAGCAGGGTTTCTGCAAAAAGTTTAGGTATAGCAAGCCCGAGAAGGGAGAAACCTTTGGTCAGTTGGTCGTGTGAATAGCGAACTATTTTCAGCGGTGGGTTGAATGCTTGATTGATTGATTGATTGATATTTTTACGGCGCACCAGCACTATGAGGCTATTAACGCCAAACATAAGTTTATATCCTTTCTATTTAAAATTGGTAAAAAAGTTTTTATCGACCAGCGATTGGAGACCAAATAGTTAAAGGTAAAGCGATAAATATCGTAATGATGGTAAATAATTAAAGGTTTCCCGATCAACGGGGAGTGCAAATGCATGATAACGAAAACATATGATTGGTAATTAAAATCTATCGACTGCATATATATATATATATATATATATATATATATATATATATATATATATATATATATATATATATATATATATATAACACAAAACTGAACAAGGTGATAAAATAAAAGCTATAACTTATGATAAATGTTTGCTTCCTTAAGGAAGTCAATAATGTTGTTAATGCTAACTGTATCACAGAGCTCCCTCATGTCTTGCACAACTTAGCAAGACATGAGTGAATGCGGCAAAGCGGAGAAAGTGTTTGATGGATGGACTGATTTCTTGCTTAGAGATCAATTGTTAACACTGTTGGTCGGGAACTATGTCAGTTTTTAAAAGAGAAAGTCTTCTCAAACATGCAAGATATAGCTAAGCAGGCCGATTTGTTTGCAGAGGCTCACGGGGGAATCCAGAAGGTGGTTTCAAAAGATTTTAAGTCTGGAAACAAGTCTACGAGACTGGTGCCTAAAGAGCGTACGAATTTAGCTGAGGCAGGAAGGTCAAATAGGGATACAGTTTGTCAGGATATACAATGTTTCTTGTGTAAGGACAGGTGTCATATTCAAGCAATGTCCTAAAAGGAAGGGTCTTACACACAAGGCAGCAGTGGCAATACAGAGTAAAGGTGTGTGTGCTAGTCTTACGCTGGTAGAACAGGGATGCTTTCAGTTGGCACGTGTCTTTTTCCCTAAGCGCGTGTACCAACCGCGACAGGTTTCGTGAATGGTTGAGGAATTGTAGTATTACGTGACACTGGTTGCACGGGTGTAGTGATCAAACGCAATCTTGTGCACGATAACCAAACGCTCGGTGGGAGTTCCATGTATGCTACTCGATCAGACGATCGGTCGCATTCCTGTAGCAAGGGCAAGGTAGAAACACCTTTCTTAACGGGAACTGTAAATGCCCTTGGTATGGAAAACCCTATTTACGATCTGACGATAGGCAATGTTGAAGGTTCCCGTCTTTCAACCTTGGAAGATTTCAGAAGACCTTTGTCCCAGACAGTGGAAACACGAGCAAAAACCCGGCGAGAGAAAAACGGGTTTCAAAAATTGAATGTCCCCGAGTTGATACCAGAAATTTTGCGTGAAGAGTTTAAGCAAGAGCAAGAACGCGACGAATCCATTAGGTCTATCGTTGAGAAAATCGCGTCCAGTGCCATCACACACTTCAAGGGTGGGAGCAGCTCGAGATTCGTTCGGAAGAACGGGCTAATTCATAGGGAGTTTGTCACTCCGGAGGGTAAGAAGTATTGGCAAGTCGTCGTACCCCAGAGATATAGATCTCACGTACTAAGGGTGGCACATGAGGCTAGTATGGCTGGACACCTGTTTAAGGCGAAGGCCACCAGCAGAGTAGTCGCTGAATTATACTGGCCTGGTGTTAATGGCGATGTCATACGGTTCTGTAGGTCTTGTGATGTATGCCAGAAAACAGTAGGTAAGGGAAGGTTCATAAGGGTGCACTTAGGACAGAAGCCATTAAAAGATACACCATTTAAGAGGGTGGAGGTGGGACAAATACAATCAGTTACAGTAAGAAAGGACAGGTATATTTTTAGTCTCGTAGATTACGTTACCAGATATCCCAAAGCCGTGGTGTTACCGTCTACTGAAACGGAACGAGTGGCTGAAACATTGGTGGATATATTCAGTAGGGTCGGGGTGCAAGAAGAAATCCTTACGAATTGTGGTGCCCAATTTACCTCTGACCTTATGAGTAAAATAGGTAGGCTGTTGTCCATCACATAGTTAAATACTACTCTATACTATCAGATGTGCAATGTACTGGTAGAGAAGTTTAATGGTACACTGAAACACATGCTACGGAAAATGTGAGTGGAACGTCCGCAAGACTGTGACCGCTACTTGAATGCAGTTCTGTTTGTACATGAAATCGGGACGTAGGTATGATAAGTATTTAATCCGCAGAGTGCGAAATAGGAAATTCGCTGTAGGTGATCAGGTTCTGCTGCTTCATCCTGCTAGCACAGATAAACTATTGTTTCAGTGGAAAGGTCCTTACGAGGTTAAAGAAATCCAGGGTTACATGGACTATAAAATAGACATTAAAGGTAATTTGAAAATATTTCATGCCAACATGCTTAAGCTGTACATTAAGAGACAGAGAGACAATGTAGGAAAAGAGGTTGTAAATATTGTTTTTTACGGCAGTCGAGGTTCCACTTGGGTGTTTTTTTAGGTGGGGCAAAGGAATGGGTAGAGCAAGTCAATAGAATGTTTGTACCTAAGTTTAGTGCCATTGCTAGCCCACTGTCTGAAGGAGAAGTTAATTAGTGCATCTATATTGAAACTGCCAGATGTAAGCAAACCCTTTATTGTAAGAACAGATGCATCTGAAACTTGGTCGGGAGCGGTTCCCGTAGCTTATTCAGGTAAGAAATTGCTACCCAGGGAGAAAAACTATTCAGCCATAGAAAAAGAGTGTTTAGCTGTAGTTTGGGGAATTAGGAAGTATAATACATATCTTTTTGGGAGAGATTTCATTCTCGAGACTGATCACCAACCACTATTGTATTTAAGCAAGGCAAAGGTCGCCAATTCTAGATTGATGCGTTGGGCGATGACATTACAACCTTATTGCTTCCCTGTAGAGGCGATAAGAGGAGTCGAAAATATAGTGGCAGACTACTTGGGCAGGGCATGATTGGAAATTTGGATAAATGGTTACCCAGTATGTAAAAACCAAATTACTAAAAAATCTCGTAAATATTGTAGTGTAATAGTTTCTTTTGTTATTCTGTGAAGATTAAATAAAAAAAGACATTTTTTTCCTTATAGGAGAGGTATTGGCACATAATAAAAATAACTTGGTTTTGCATTTAATCTATTTTTCACCTTATTCGTTGTACATGCATACAATTTTATCTGGGGTGAATCACAGGCCAACGGTTAAAGTGATTTGAAATTACATGCAGGCGGAGAGCCACGGAAAAGAATGTATTACGTGGACTTTTGACTATGACTATTAATCATTCCTATGGACTTAAGCTTGATACATTGTAAACTGAGAAACAAGTCATTTGGATTTCGTCAGTGGTAGGCGAACTTTCTACCATGGTCTCGGGCCATAGGGTAAGTGTCGAAGTTTCGTTTTATTTGATTTGTGGAACTATTTCTCGGTTTTGTGTCATGTCGGGTGATGGTTTCATTTTTCCAGTGGTTGTTCTTATTACCATTTTGGTAACAAATAATTTTGTTTTATTGTAGCCCATTGGATGCTATAGCAGCTGGTAGATACTATTGTAGCTTGTTCGATACTATTGTAGCCTGTTCGATATTATTGAAGCCTATTGGATACCATTGTAGACAGTTGGATATTATTATAGACCACGGGAGTTTATTGTGATTTTGGGAGTCTATTGTGATTATGGAAGCCTATTGTAAATTAAGGGAGCCATTGGAGTCTGTTGGATCCAATTGTTGTAGCCCATTTGATAGCAGACATTAAGAGGTTATCATCAAAGTAAATTTTTCCGAGTTCACCAGGATAGGTGGGAGCAAATGTAGAAGATCTGCTTGTTTTAATCCAGTCATTTTTCGTACAATCATTTACAGCCAAAAACACATATGTACAGTTCATAAAGAAGACATCGAAGTTAACAGCAATTATCGTTATTAAAAGATTACTTCCCACAAAAGACAGAACTCTAAGTAAGGTAAACATATTGCGTTTTTGTCCAACATTATCTAAACAGATAATATATCTTTAGGTGAAAGAATCTGAAATATATTTTATATTGTTCACACTTTCATGCTTTCAGTTATAGTTAATATGAGACTTTCGTTTTAATTAAAGAGCGGTTAGTCAGTTTGATTGATACTTTAAATTTACTTGTAATGTTCATCGTCTTCGGCTCAATAAAACAGTATTGTTACAACGGTTTACATATGAGTTTATCGAAGGTGACACAAGATTTTATCATCAATGAATTACACAGATGGACTTGAAAATTATATCTATTACGTACAAAGTTTTAGTAAACAACTCTTGAGTGTTGCCCAATCTACATAATGCCGAAACCCATCTACTCTATACAGGTAAATGTTATTTTAGTATTATAGAAAAACGTTTATTATTTTGACTCATCGAGAGATATTAATTTAGGCAGGATAATTGCTTTTCAGGATAAGTTAGAAATTACAAAGAATAAATAATTTATCCGGGCGATACAATGTTCGTTCTCATGTTAGAAACGCCTAGAGAAACGTCTGCCATATTTTGGAAATTTCATTTTTTTTGGTACAAAAATTACTCTTCAAGGCATGGCCGGAAAATAATAATGAATACAGATATCTGACTTAAAACAAATTTTCGAAAGGTCATCCATATTCCCAATAAAAACTGTAGTGATATGCATTTAGGATGGTTAACAACACATGTCCTCGTGTTGATATGTTATACTTGGTAGCGAAGTTAACAACACATGAAGACCACGAGTAGTGCAGTGGGACCCTATAGCGACATTGTGACTTTAATGTTAAAAGGGGTATATCGACTTTAGCGATATTCACTTAGGCGACAATGGAAATTGAACATGGGAATTTAATTATATAGTTTATAGTCTCTTTAGGAACAGTACGAAGGGACGTCAATGTATTGGATATTGGTTACGCTAGAGACAAATAAAGACATATACATAGGAACTTGGTTACATACAGGGTTAGAGACATAGGCAAAGACATGAGACATAGAGAAACAAACATAAAAGGTGTTACGTATATTTAATTTAATTGCCTGTGTGTTGTAAGTTTATTTTTATTTTTATGTCATTACATATTATTGTAATGTCAATTTTATTCATTGGATTTGACATTTTGTTATCTGAAAATTCAGTTAGTTTACTAAATAACCAATATTGCTACATTATATTTTTAGCTCACTTAGTTCCTGACCTTGATTCAGAATTGGTAATCAACTTGTTTGTCTTTTCCTAGAGTGTAAATCATTGGTTATAATCAAGGTCATACCTGGCTTGTGTATCAGGTCTGTTGTAAATATATTTTTTTAAAATTACTGAATATTATAGTAAGAATCCTTAAGTTAAATCAAATTCATCCATGGCGTATTTGTCAGCCTGCCCTTGAGCTTACTACGACATTCGAACTAAGTGTCCAAGTGACTCCATTACGTGATCTAAAATTGCATTTAAAACTAGAGTTTTATAGTGATTAAATTAAATTGTAAATTAATACATTCGGAGCTCAAAGGTATTTTGAGTTTGTCACCGGTTTGATGTATGTTTTTCTAGTTTTCGGAATTAGTAATTAATTTCTCTGGGACACATACATAGGTGCTCATCATCAATATTTTGGGGCAAAGAAATTTATTGGAAATTGTTCGGAATTCTAAAGCCGGAATATTATTTTTTATTAAATAAATTCATAATGGAACTGTTGACACAACAGCACAAAACAGGATATAGAAGACGTCATCGAATCTTATCTTGCAACTTCATCGGGATTCGCAATTTGATTCATTTAGAACTGTTTACTGATAAGACATATTATTCATTCAATGATTAATTTGTTTAGTTAGATTCATATTTTTATCTTATTTTCTAGGTAAATAAATTGTTTTGTTAAAGTTTACAAAGGGCATTGGCTTTCCTCTTTTCCTTTTTACTTTGTACGAGCCTAGACACGTAACAAAGAAAATTAGGGTCATTGTCTTTGGGATATATGATTTTTAGCTAAAATATTTCAGAAAACGACTTTCAAAATTTAAATTATCCTAGTGTTTAGAATAATTTCAGTCCTGAGTACTATTTTAAATTTTTTAAAATCGTTAGTGAAATCAACATACTTTTTCACCATGTCATCAAAAAAGGAGACATTTCTGTCTAGTCCCACTAAGGAGCAGTTGGATTGTATAAAACAGATTAAATTGCTTGCACTTGCCAGAATATATCATCTTTCTGATGCAAACTCTTCTTTAACTTGGCAAGAAATATAAAACATTTTGATGCAGTGTTTGGGCCAAAGAATGCTTTCGATAAAATGTTTTGGGTTAGATCAGTGCCTTTATCAGGCTCTGACATAAACGTAAAGGATTTGAAATTAAAATACAATCTGGAATTTTAGTTAAAGAGGCTGGAACTTTAGAAAGATAAAGAGGAAAACAATTGAAGTTACGTTCTGAGAAAGAAGAAAGAGATATAGGTAGGAAAGATAAAAATATAAATGAAGATGCACTTAGAAAAGAAGAAGAATAAGAGAAATACAATTAGAAAAAAGAGAAAGAAAGACAAATAAAATCACATTAAGAATAAATAAATGCAATGAAGAGAGAGAGAGAGAGAGAGAGAGAGAGAGAGAGAGAGAGAGAGAGAGAGAGATGCAAAAAGAGAAGAATGAAAGAGAGTTTAAAATTAAGTTAAAATACATAGAGCTAGCAAGTAAAAGCACGTTGCTAGAGTTATGGCAACGAAAGCTCTTGGGAATGATGTTTGGATAAGGAAAGTATTCCTTTAGCTGACACATGAATTAGTCGGGCTTTTGGTTAGGTTACTTTCACTCATTTTTTGATCATTGAAAAGGTATTGTTCACAGTGATCCTCTTTTCGCTAATCATTCTCTTTTTTCTAATCAGACTGACAAATGACACTCACTTGTTGTCGAACAGGAAAAAGATCACGAGATCTCTTTGTTTCAGCGGACCATTAGTGAAACTGAAGTGCCTGTCTGTTATTTCGTTATAAATGGAACTCTTATGAGAGAACGGAGACCTCCCTAGGTACATGCTTTTGACGAATGGTCAGTGAACTATCGGATTTCAGTTCCAAAATCTTACAGACAGGACATACTTACATGAGATTATTCTGACTGGTCATTTAGGGATTAATAACACATATCAGAAAATATTGACTCACATTTATTAGCCAAATATCAACAGTGATGTTTGTTAATTCTGTAGATCTTATCATACTTATAAAATGGTAGTATAACCCAATCAGAAGATACATAAAGCTCATTTGCAGCCCATTCCGGAATCTGAATTTAGCAGAATAACCAAGTCTACAAAATCCCCTTCAGGCCAAATATTATGTTCCGTACACGGTTAAAAGAAAGTAAATGATTGAAAGAACATCATAAATACTCAAGGGAGGCGAAAGCAAAACAATTTTGCCACATTAACATTCTTAAAGGAGTATATTGGGAAAGATAGACAGGTAAATCATACAATTACTTTAGTTGTACCTGTCCCACACACTGAGGATAAAGTGAAGGATTTCGATCGTACTCTACTGACTTTGGAGCAAAAAATTCTTCGGAATTCGGAAATTCTGAAAAATCTGCACTTTTTGGTTTTATTATGTCATCGTTGCCGCCATTGCCAATCTGAGTTTGCAACAAGAAGACAAGCAATTGTGAACCATTTTACTAAGCATTTGCATCGGTTACAGTCCCTCTAATCCGTTTCTGAAATACTAAAATGGTAACAATAGGAGTCTTTTGCCAAACGTGAGTCACTCTTGCAAATTTCACCACCCAAACAACAACAATAATCCTTTAATGGACAATACTTTGGCCTCCTGTGATCCCCCGGATAGCGGAAAGTTGGAATTAGGATCAATCAGTTTCACTTAACGTTACCTAGCGATAGTTCCATGGATGTGTTTCCGAAAAGAACATTACGTTGTTTCACGGTCAAATTACCTCAGGCCATCCAACTGGACTACGAGTCCCATTGGAATGGGCCTTGGTCGAAACGATTCATCCTACACAAGTCCTAAATGTTATTGAAATGCAAAATGTTCAAATGGTCGAAGTTTATGACGAAGAATAACTAATATTGAATCAAACAACAATTGCAAATATCACTCCTAAAAAACCTAATGATCTAGTTAAACGACTACGTATGGGTGAAACATTTTCGCAGGGTATAATTTTAGCAGGTAACATCTGGTGAAAACGATTGTTACCAGGTTGAATACAGAGTTTGATAAACCTTGAATAGAAAAGGATTTAAAGTGAAACATGAAAAAACTCATCTGCTGCTGCTGAAAATGCCGGATCGCAAAATGGTGGTCATTCTATTTTGTCATGAACTGTTTGACATTTTGGATGGAGACGTTGAGATAAGGAAGGAAAATAACGAATTGCCAGTCATTTCCGATAACATGTCTTTTCGAAGAATTTTCGTTCCCCGGTAGAACAAAACTAAGGACTAAATTTGAATTTTGTGTTTTGTGGTTTAGTACAACGTGGTGGGAAACACATCCATACGTTTACTACGTGTTATTACTTTCAACGTGGATTCTGTCGACAGCGCTGACCAGGGAGGCGACAACACCTATCATGTTCATGCCAAATTTGTCCATTCTCACTATTTTACCGTCAGTAAATCGTATTTCGACATTGTCAATAATTCTATAAATGGAGATCTGGGACAAAATATTCTATTCACAAAAAGGAATGTCACGATGAAACTATATTATGGAAAACGATTCTCTAACAACGTGTAAGTCATGTATCCAGTGTACGAATGTGTCGATCGAGAGTGAGGACATGGTTAAGAGATATGCTGAAATCTCCGTTTAGTTCTGTGGCCTCGTTTTGAAACCAAGGATTGCACGTCTTGAATGATGCCGCTTTGATACAAGGCAAAGAATTTATCCAAACGTTTATCATCGACAAACAAATCCTAAAGAATCCTGCTTGAAAGCGAACATGTTTTGTTTCAAACGGGCAAAGGCATGTTAGGACGGGGGAAAAATTCCTATAAATGCCATGGACGCTCCCAAGTAAGGCATTCCTTCTTTCTTGTCTCCACAGCAAGGAAAAGGCAGAAAGAGACGACGACGACATCCCTCAAGAGGACTTCACACCCATAGAGCTAGAAGAAGATCAAGACAAGAAGAACCGTCCGGGAAAGCAGTGAGAGATAAACATGATGTATCGAGATTTTTGCGAATGTTTCAAGTCGGAACTTGATCTGATTGACATACCACTTACGATGATGACGATGCAAGAATTGGTTAGAATTTCATCCCGTCTCCTCTTGGACAGATTTAGCTTCCATCGAGTTTGAAATCAAAGGACAGTCCGAGTATTACTTTGATTTGAATGGTAGTTACGTGTACTTCAATGCTAAAACTACGCGAACGGACGGTAGCAATATAGAAGACAGAGATAATGTAGGCCCCGTTTAAAATTTCATGCATTCCTTGTTCAGCAGAGTGGACTTGTACTTGAATAACAAACTGGACAGTAGTAGCATGGTAATGTACCCCTACCGACCCTATTTGGAAAATCTCTTGACTTACGAAAAAGAGGCCAAGAACACTCATTGGTGTTTAAACCGGGTGAGTTTGACAAAATAATTGTGGCAGAAAGAAAAAATCTTAAAAATGTGGGATCCAAGGAACGTAAACTGAATATCATTGGAACATTGTTTAGAACTGATGGACCGCTTGCATATGGACATGTGGTTACAAGAGAAGTATTTGGCAAACGGCGTGGATGTCCGTCTCAGTTTGAACCGTAGCAGTGCCGCTTTCCAGTCGATAGCTGCAAAAGATGAAGGTTTAAAATACAAAATTATACTATCCCGACTTTACTTATTTCGCTCAGAAATATTATCTAAATTGGCAAATAACATCAACCACACTTTGAGCGAAACCACTGCCAAGTAATCGATAGGACGAGTGGAAATGAAACCCTTCACCATTCCCACTGAACAGCAATCCGTGACCGTAGATCAGCTGTTCCAAAGACAGTTACCTAACCGTTGAATCATTGGTATCGTCAAGAATACAGACTTCAGCGGCACATACGAGGAAAATCCTTTCAGGCGTAAGCACTTCAATGTGTGCAAGATCGAAGTCAGTCGCGATGTCAAGACTCTACGTACCAGACCCTTCAAATCTAAGTTTACTGAGAAGAATTAGTTGTACATGTTCTTGTTCTATGCCACATGCCAAAGACTTTCCACAACAAGCCCTGAACCATGCTCTCTCCTATCCACCCACCATCTTCTAACACCCCAACTAACATAAGGGCCTAAAAGAAGGTGCTAGAAAAAACAAACAAGCAACACCTAGGTGAAGTCCAGCGTACAAAAGCCTGTGTGATACAGAGATTTTCTATCATACGCCCTTCTACACATCCCTTCTATGTCTCTTTCAACTCCTACTAACACAAGGGGACAAAACAGGTACTAGGGAAAACATACTAGCAAACAACTGGTTAGAATCCTAGCTACAATAAAGAATCCCCTTCCATCGCCTCCTTCTACCTTCTTTCCCCAACTACCTTTCTATACAAGAGGCACTTCTATTGGCAATCGAAGTCCTCATTGGATTACACCACTACATATAACTAACTTGATTCTTTGGGTAAGTGACCCTAAATCACAGTTTTGCTGATACCCAGCTAATTGGTATAATTTTGACAATGGAAGTATACAAAATTCGAATTTCATAAATATAAGATGAGGTAATCTTCAACTCAAAACATAAATCAATTGCACAGGTGGCTAACATAATACTGGGGATAGGGATTCCCGTTTAAACGACTACTTCCAACCACAATAATGGAATAAAACACTACGCAAGAAAACATATACCTCACCTGGTGAAGACAACTTAGGATATGAGAAATATAAGCACATACCAATTAACATGTAGCTAATAGTACTTGACCTAATCAACCTCATCTGGAATACAGGTCAAATACTCACCTATAGAAAACCAGTCATAGGTATAGCCATACCAAAATCAGGCAAGGACCCCAAAATATGGTCTTATTGTATCTTCCCATATCCATAACCAACACCATATGCAAAATCATGGAGATAATGATCAATAAGAGACTTCAACACCACTTAGAGAATAACGACTGCTCTCGGAAAATCAAAGCTGATTTAGAAACAAACGCTCCATCATAGACTAACTCGCTCGACTAGAAGCCAACATTAAATTAGCTTTCAATGCTAAACACAAAATAAACCAACACCTCATAGTCATATTTCTTGACCTTGAAAAGGCCTTCGATCTAGTCTGGACCAAGGGACGCATCTCCAAATTCAATCAATACAGGATAACTGGACGGATGTACCGATGAATCTCAAATTTCCTGACGCGTATTTGTAAATCTACACAGTTGACAATGGGTTCCCGCATAGACGTGTTCTAAGTCCAACACTTTTCAACATCATGGTTAACAATCTGTAATATTATATACATAACACAATACACATATCCCAATTCGCAAACGACAGCGGAGTATAGAAAGCAGGAAATCCTAGCAACCAACAACAAAATCTCACCAAATGGGTGGACAACTTGGGATTTAGGATATCAGCACCAACACTGTTGGAATGCTCTTAAACCCCATAATCAACACAAGCCAAAGTATCCTGCAAGGTACATTCGGGGCACAGCCATACAGTTTGTCAAACAAACATACTTCCTAGGAATGCTACAGGAAAAAAAAATCTCACCTGGAAACCACAGATAAGAGAAATAATCAAAAGAACAACAATATATCAACCTATCAAAGCATTTAAAAGGAACCACATGGGGAACTGATCAAACCGCAAGACAGATTTTACATATCATTTACCATATCTTAATGGGATTATGGTTGCCAAATATATGCATCAGCCAAAAACGCATTACTCCATAAACTCGATGTATTCTAATACAGAGTACTCAGACTATACACCGGAACACTACGAAACACATTGCTCCACGAACTTCTGTTAACAGGAGAACTACCACTACAACTAAGACAAGAAGAACACATCCCAATATTCTCAATCAGTAAGTCGACCCACAAGGACTACAATCCAACAAAACAGACAATGAAGCAGTATAAACAACCATTTAGCCAGAATATTTTCCAAAGCCCCTATCCAGCCGGTAATAGTGTTTACACCCTCTTTGAGGAAATAGAACTATAATGATTGAAAGCGGAACAACGCATAATCGAGGATCCCACTACATAAAGGAACAACACCCCAAATATCAACCTATCTGCAAAGACATTTGGAAGCAAAATGCAAAGCCCATGGAAAATATCAATGGAAATTAAACAACTACTTCAAGAAACGTATACTTGATATACGAAAATATACACAGATGGTTCTAAATCCTAGGAACTCAAAAGGACAGCGACAGCAATCGTGGTACCCGAGCAACAAATCTAAATAGGTGCAAGACTCCCAGATGACTGTTCCATCTACAGAGCAGAAAAATTTGGGCAATAAACCAAACATATAAGTAGATAAAAAACCAAACCCATCATTATCACAGACTCTCTCAGTGTACTAAAATCTATTGAAACAGGTACCATAAAAAGCAGAGAAAACGTGCTAGAAGAAACTATGCTAATCATAAGAGAGCTTGATGAAAAACAACACATAATCGAATTCCTATGGGTCCCGTCACTCATTAATCTGACCGGAAATGATAAAGCAGATTTATCAGCGAAAGAAACTTTCTTAATTATATATATATATATATATATATATATATATATATATATATATATATATATATATATATATATATATATATATATATATTATATATATATATATATATATATATATATATATATATATATATATATATATATATATATATATATATATATATATATATATATATATATATGCAATAAACTGACGACGAAGAGTACGAAACTAGTAACTAACTAGCCTAAGCGCTTTCGACTCTTAATGAGTCTTTTTCAAAGGCAAATACAAAACATATATACGACTCACAAATAAACACAAAAACGTTGTGTTTGTAAACCTCTACATTTTTGTCTTCACATGTGCTAAAACTATAAATACAACCAGCTTGTATATACTAGTTGCGGAAACTGAAAACGTTGTATAATTCCCTAAAAGTCTACAAGCCAAAGCGACATCAGTTTTTACTTTGTGTACATATGTAACGCAGATTATATCCCGGATATTTGATTCTATACCGGTTATTCTTATAGTAAAAATTGAAGGATAATAAGAAGATTTAGAAAATGTTAAATTCTACTAGTGCATAGTTTTCATTTTCTATTCTTCTTGGTTTAGACCGCTTGGTTTCAATGTTCTAAGGCGGCGTATCCAGTATGATTCCTTTTCCTTCCTGGTTTCGGAACTCCAGCTGTGGTTGTTAGCAATAGCGATAAGTATTATATCACTGAAAGTGTGGGCAGGGGAGGAGAAGTGTTCTGCGACCGGGCTTCTGTACAGCTTTTTTGTCATCCAATCAGATCTATGAAGGTTTATCCTTTTGTGTAGCTTTTCAGTTTCTCCTACGTACTGAAGGCCACAGATCTTACATGTGATGAGAGAAATCACATTCTCTGAACAAACCTGTAGTAGCTTACCGGAGACCAAAAAACCTAAAGGACATCCTAGTCAGGGCCAAGCTAACGCCAATCGCTAGTCAAAACCAACCTAGTCAATCTGGACCCTGTGGCGATAAAAGATGCAAAACCTGTCAACATATGATAGAGACCAAGACATTCACTAGCACTGTGACTAAAGAAAAACTAAACATACATGGTCCAAACAAAACGTGCAAAACAGAGAATGTGATTTAAAACATATACACATATGCACACCAATAACACAGATGCACACGTGCACACCAATAACAGATACGCGCACTGTTCAGAGAAGTACATGTGATTTTGTATATAACTATCAGGATATCAATTCTAAAAGAAAGAAACGAAAATATTAATTTGTGTACAACATATTGAAATCTCTAGTTATTGGAAGACAAAAACATCCA
This sequence comes from Potamilus streckersoni, assembly GCA_016746295.1. Lineage (NCBI taxonomy): Eukaryota > Metazoa > Mollusca > Bivalvia > Unionida > Unionidae > Potamilus > Potamilus streckersoni. Next base: position 210,052 of record JAEAOA010001650.1, on the reverse strand, counting down.
AATTTAAAATAGTGCTTTGATATTGATTTGGAGTGTAGGAGAAGCGTGGTCCAATCAATAATTCATATTCTGAACATAATAAGGACATTGAAATGAATTTAGATTAAGTATTTATTATTGTTCAGCTTTCACTTGGTAATGGAAAAAGCCTAATTAATAAGCCAGTTCAATAGTTCACCAATCGGATAGAAGCCGAATAATGTTTTATCTCACCATTCAATGAATAAAACCTTATTAAATTGCGTTGTGATGTTGGGAACAAAGTAATTGATAATCATCCTAGGGAATTAATTAAATTAATTAAGTTCACGATGTGAATGTCCACTTGCTAATGGAAGGTTATGGACAATGTATGACCCAAAAGGTCATTACTTCGAAAAAATAACGTCCACACACTCACACTCTATCCCCCCCCCTAAAACTTGATATAAAGTTAAAGCTGTCCTTGGCTAGCACGCAAGAAGCACGAGTGACTTTTAGACAAACATCTTTTGAGACTGGATGAAACACTTGTGATAGGGTAGCCTCCAGAATATAAAAAAGGCTTTGGGCTGCTTTATTCTCAGTGGGATTCCAAGCTCTGGAAGAGTGTCATGTCTATTTCTTACAGGTAAGAAAATTATGCTTTATACTCGCTTTTGGAAGTTAAAGATTTTATAGTGAGTTGTGGTATTCTTCTGAATTATTTTTATTTCATTAATAAAATGTAATAGTGAGTTCTCTTTTCTACTATGAAATATTTTACTGATTTAATATTTTACTGAATTGATGTTCATTGTATTTATAATATAATATTATTGAGTTCCCTTCTTCCACAATCATAATGTAATGAAATATTTTACAGCTTCGCTGTTCATTAGTATTTGTTTAAAATAATTACTAGCTTCATGTTATAATTTAACTGAGAATAAATATATATTCTTTAAATAATAAGTATAACATTCACAGATCTTTTTCAGGTCTTTACCTTACAATAAATAAAATAAAATACATTTATTACAGTTATTGAATTTTAGGCTTTTTGAATATTTAAATCACTTGTATTCAAAAATACAGAAAAATGAATGGACAAATGAAATACTAGATTGTGGAAGAACTATTTAATAAGTATTGTAATATGTATTGTATGTATTTTCAACATAAATAAATTTACATGTTGTATCTTTAGAATATATATATATATATATATATATATATATATATATATATATATATATATATATATATATATATATATATATATATATATATATATATATATATATATATATATATATATATATATATATGTCAATAAAGTGCGATTCCAAGCTTCAAAAGAGTATCATGTCTATTTCTTACAGATTCTTGGTACCTTCTCGTAGCCAAAGCATTCCCCACAAAAAGATGTAACCGTATCTACACCATCATAAGCGACACCTTATTCTTATGAATGCTGAACTTTCTACCATCTCGTAACTAGACACGAGAAGAAGGTTATGATAGAAAACGTCTAAAACAACACTATCAGACTTTTCTTATCATAATATAACGATAAACATTTGTTTGAATATTATATATGACGAACAAGACACTTCTAGCATACTTTTAGTTTCAAACGTTTATCTTTTTTCTCAATAACAAAGCGTTGCCATGATGTACAATCCTTCTGTTCAATGAACACTGAGTTATCCAAGCTATTTAAAAGTTGATGTGCTTTCATTTGAACTTTCTGTTTGTCATGACTCATGTAGGAATCCCTTATTGTATAACGGTGTGTGAAGATCGTGGCTGTAGTAATCCTGTGTATGAAAGGCCTTCTCATCCAAACACTGTGAAATTCCAACAAAATAAGAAGTGTCAAAATAAAACAAGCATGCCTTTAAGTTTCAATTATTAAAGCGTAAACAAGCATGAATTTAAGTTACAATTATTAAAGCTTAAACAAGCCTGCCTTAAAGTTACAATTATTAAAGCTTAAACAAGCATGACGTTAAGTTACAATTATTAAAGCTTAAACAAGCGTGACTTTAAGTTACAATTATTAAAGCTTAACAAGCATGACGTTAAGTTACAATTATTAAAGCTTAAACAAGCGTGACTTTAAGTTACAATTATTAAAGCTTAACAAGCATGACCTTAAATTACAATTATTAAAGCTTAAACAAGCATGACTTTAAGTTACAATTATGAAAGCTTAAACAGGCATGAATTTAAGTTACAATTATTAAAGCTTAAACAAGCCTGCCTTAAAGTTACAATTATTAAAGCTTAAACAAGCATGACGTTAAGTTACAATTATTAAAGCTTAAACAAGCGTGACTTTAAGTTACAATTATTAAAGCTTAACAAGCATGACTTTAAATTACAATTATTAAAGCTTAAACAAGCATAACTTTAAGTTACAATTATGAAAGCTTAAACAAGCCTGCCTTTACATTACAATTATTAAAGCTTAAACAAGCCTGCCTTTAAGTTACAATTATTAAAGCTTAAACAAGCATGCCTTTAAGTTACAATTATTAAAGCTTAAACAAGCATGACTTTAAGTTACAATTATTAAAGCTTAAACAAGCACGCCTTTAAATTACAATTATTAAAGCTTAAACAAGAAGACCAATACTAAAACAAAACACACCAAACAAACATGTCAAAGGAAACAAACAAAATAGGAATGAAACCAGTAAACACCAAATGAAATAAAATAATTCTAAGTGAAACAAAGTCATACTGGTTGAGCTAAAGAAAAATGTAACAAAGTAAGAACAGAAAATTTAAAGAAACAAACGCTTATACAACAATATTGACAAATCAACAATAAATGATAGTCAGATGATCAGCTTTATGAAATGAACAGCTAGCTATACCCACGCATTGTAAACGGAGATAAACTTATTGAGCCTTGAGCACAAAATATTTTAATATTTCATCATCATGTGAGAAATGAGTCATATAATGCTGTAAGGCGTTAAATGAAGCAACCAATTTATTGTATCGCGCCATTAACAGCAATATCGATGCCGCCTTCGCCGTCCACTCCTATGACTAGTTCATTGCATTTATTTGTGACTCTAAACATTTCTATTCATAAATATTGTAACTAGATTCTTCCGTACGGAAGTGGATATAAAGTCTATACATGTTCACAATGTCCAGGCGTTCCAAGTATAAAAATTCATAAAGACGACCGTATTGTCCTCCTCGGGATATCCTTTAAAAACGTACTAATAATGGTTAATTTTATTTATTTGTCTGACATTATTCGCTCCAGTTTGATCTTTTGTTGTCATTACTAAATTAACCGATGTTCATCTATGAATGGAGATAATTCATATATGTATATACGAAAGTATAATCTTTGAGATGGTATCAAAACGTCAAAAGACGATTTCATTTTATCATTTTATTGCTTCAGCAAAAACGCAGAAATAATGACTCTCTTTCTCTCTCTAGAGAGAGAGGGGCCCCGAGTGACCGAGTGGCCTAAAGCGCTGTCCGTTACGGATCACTGCCATCTCACCTCTGTCTGCGTGGGTTCGAGTCTAAGATTCCGCGAATGTGGATATGTGAGAAAGCTGGCCAGTAGCTTCTCGTGGGTCGGTGGTTCTTTCCGGTGATTTCCCGGTTTCTTCCTCCACCATTAATACTGGCCGCCATGTGTTGAAAAATAGCCTATCATGTGTTGAAAAATGGCGTTAAGCACAACAATAACAATAACTCTTGAGAGAGAGAGAGAGAGAGAGAGAGAGAGAGAGAGAGAGAGAGAGAGAGAGAGAGAGAGAGAGAGAGAGAGAGAGAGAGAGAGAGCACGGCAAGCATTTTTATTCTCAAGTCTAATTAATCATCTTGTTAAAATACAATGGTGGTATAGAGATATATTAGGTGAAAATATATACAGAAGAACCCCCCCTCTCTCTCTCTCTCTCTCTCTCTCTCTCTCTCTCTCTCTCTCTCTCTCTCTCTCTCTCTCTCTCTCTCTCTCTCTCCATATTGTAAACAATGAAGTCTTTGCCATATAGTACCATTTACAAAAACCAAAAATCATTTACGCAGCTAAAATGCGGAAACTAAAGAGCACGTATGAAAGAAGGAACGAACTGAACATTATTGCCAACACACGTCAAGTACTGGTGATGTTGGTATAGCGATTAGATAAGGGAGTGTTGGACAGATATTCTCCTCAAACATTTAGACAGGCATGACAAAAATGACTGAATCCAGGTACATTCTCTCTCTCTCTCTCTCTCTCTCTCTCTCTCTCTCTCTCTCTCTCTCTCTCAATTACGAAACCACATCTGAAATACTTACAGGTACCTCTACCCACTCTTGTGTAGTTTTATGAACTTCTAATGAACTGAACCGAAATGACTTTCAATGGGAAAAATAAATATTTTAAAATCAAATGAATCTATTTAAACTAGAAGCTGTTTATTCTGTCAGTTTTTACTGCTGATGCTATTTGTTGTGGATAATATGCGGAGGGTGGGTGGTGGTGACCAAGACCGCCTGGATTTACCGGTACTGCTGTTAATGGAGCGTGACAATAAATCAGCTACTTCCTTTAACAACCAAACCACCTTTGTTTTATCACTTCGTCTCACGTAAGGAGATAGGTTCAAATGTTTTGCGTCCTGGGCTAAATAAATGTAATCTCTCTTTACAGTGCAGAAACGCTATCTGTTCGTTTCATAAAGTTGATTACTTGACTATAGTATATCATTCATTAGTTGATAGTGTTTTCGCTTGGGTGTTGCATATGTGTGTTTATATACATTTTGTGTTCGTTCTTTGTTCCACTTTACGTTTGATTAACCAGCTTGAATTTTGTTTGTTTCATTTAAATATCCTTTATTTAGTTTAGCATGTGCTTGAAACATTAGTGGTTTGTTTGTTTTCACATTTGTCTATTTCGCTTGCGTCTCGTTTGTTTTATTTTAACATTGGTCTTGATGTTTCAAATACATGTTATTTCATTTTTAATTTAAATGCAGTTTATTTCACGTGGTTTTTACTTACCTATTAGTTATGTTTTGTTGTATTTGACCATTGATCTCATAGTCGGAGGTTTAGTTTTTGTTAAGTTACAAGTTACTGTTTTATTATAGTTTTTCTTGCTTTGTTTTAAGTTACTTATTTTATTTCAATTTCATAGTTTTGGTGCCGATAGCTTGATATATTGTGCATCTAAAATAATTTATGGATTTTGATATAGATATAATAACAACTTTGTCCAACTCTTGCAAACGCCTAGGAAGAAAATCTAAATATGATCACTGGTTACACGAGGCTAGAATTTTTGCCAAAGTGCTGCATTTCCAAGTACAAAATTCATACCTTGTATGACGTAATATCTTTAAACCATGTCAGAACATCATGCTACGATTTAAGTCGACGCAAATCTAGGTTACAAATTAGTTTTCATGAAAAGATTATAAAATCGATGACTTGATAATTTAGGATGCAGTTAAAAAATTTGCATCCATCAAGTTTACTACTACTGCTTTTACATCATCATCATCATCATCATCATCATCATCATCATCATCATCATCATCATCATCATCATCATCATCATCATCATCATCATCATCATCATCATCATCATCATCATCACAACCAATATCACCATCATAATAGGACGTTGTTTATTTGTAGCTTAATAAAGTTCTTTTATTCTTATTACAAATGCTTAATATGTTTGAAACATATAGGACTAAACACCTTGGTCTATTTGTTATAACATTTTTCTGTTCTTATTGCAAATGCTAAATCTGTTTGTCATATAGGACGAAGCACTTTGGTCTATTTGTTATAACATTTTTCTGTTCTTACAGCAAATGCTAAATCTGTCATATAGGACGAAACACCTTGGTCTATTTGTTATAACATTTTTCTGTTCTTATTGCAAATGCTAAATCTGTTTGTCATATAGGACGAAGCACCTTGGTCTATTTGTTATAACATTTTTCTGTTCTTATAGCAAATGCTAAATCTGTTTGTAATATAGGACGAAACACCTTGGTCTATTTGCTTTAAAATTTTCTGTTCTTATAGCAAACGCTAAATCTGTTTGTCATATAGGACGAAACACCTTGGTCTATTTGTTATAACATTTTTCTGTTCTTATAGCAAATGCTAAATCTGTTTGTCATATAGGACGAAACACCTTGGTCTATTTGTTATAACATTTTTCTGTTCTTATAGCAAATGCTAAATCTGTTTGTCATATAGGACGAAACACCTTTGTCTATTTGTTATAACATTTTTCTGTTCCTATAGCAAAAGCTAAATCTGTTTGTCATATAGGACGAAACACATTGGTTTATTTGTTATAACATTGTTCTGTTCTTATAGCAAATGCTAAATCTGTTTGTCATATAGGACGAAACACCTTGGTCTATTTGTTATAACATTTTTCTGTTCTTATAGCAAATGCTAAATCTGTTTGTCATATAGGACGAAACACCTTGGTCTATTTGTTATAACATTTTTCTGTTCTTATAGCAAATGCTAAATCTGTTTGTCATATAGGACGAAACACCTTGGTCTATTTGTTATAACATTTTTCTGTTCTTATAGCAAATGCTAAATCTGTCATATAGGACGAAACACCTTGGTCTATTTGTTATAACATTTTTCTGTTCTTATAGCAAATGCTAAATTTGTTTGTCATATAGGACGAAACACCTTGGTCTATTTGTTATAACATTTTTCTGTTCTTATAGCAAATGCTAAATCTGTTTGTCATATAGGACGAAACACCTTGGTCTATTTGTTATAACATTTTTCTGTTCTTATAGCAAAAGCTAAATCTGTTTGTCATATAGGACGAAACACCTTGGTTTATTTGTTATAACATTGTTCTGTTCTTATAGCAAATGCTAAATTTGTTTGTCATATAGGACGAAACACCTTGGTCTATTTGTTATAACATTTTTCTGTTCTTATAGCAAATGCTAAATCTGTTTGTCATATAAGACGAAACACCTTGGTTTATTTGTTATAACATTTTTCTGTTCTTATAGCAAATGCTAAATCTGTTTGTCATATAGGACGAAACATCTTGGTCTATTTCTTATACCGTTATTTTGAGAGACGATCCTCAAACCGGAATGGTAATGTAAATAATATAAAAAATAGGTATCTGAACATTCATTTTCGTTGCATTAAATCTTCCAATGAGTAATTCTTTAATATAAGGGTTTGGCAGAAACGACTGCAAACTAGGAGAATATATGCACAAACCGCTGACTAACACTTTCTTTTTACGGATAATTATTAATCCTTTTGTTCCGACCGCCAATGCCGCCATGGTTTATTCAGACGTGTATTTGTAGCTAGGAAAACAGTTCAAACGGATGCCACACCTCCCCATAATTTACCCTATCTTTGCAAATATCCTTCCCAAAATTCATTTATCTTTTATCTTATCTCAACTTGGTGAACAAAGAAATAGTTTACTAAACAAATAGAGACGGCGTAGAGCTCTTTGTCGATATATAGTCACTTTTTACAATATTTGACTATGTCAGCTACGTGGATCTGCCACGATTCTTTTCACATACGTAATTGACAAATACTTGTTAATGGCCTTGATACCATTGAATCTTCATTGATGTATGCTATACATTTTTGGCTCATATTCTCTCAGGCTGACATTGGAAAACGGCCTCTTTGTATCTTTAAAAAAAATTAATTCCATTTTCAACTTCATGATATTACAAAATAAAGGGTGTTGAAAGTAGCCTTTAAGTCAATAAAATAAGACAAAATTAATATATTTTAAAATTCATGACATGATTGTTATTATACTGGGATACAAAGTGAAAATTTAAAAAGTCCTAAAGATATTGTGTATTAAATTCCAGATAATCTTAATGTTCTATGACAAATTCAAAAGGATATAGTGTTCCGAATGAATTCCAGAGGTGTTCCGAACGAGTCCCAATCTTCACTGTGCTAATGTGTAAAGAGACTCGGTGCATTGTTACGACGCAGTTATCACAAACAAAGGAGCGGAAGAAGAAAAGCCAAACAAATTTTGTGAAACTTAACAAAGAATGTAATTTTTAATGATATAAATGAAAATGTAAGAAGAACTTGCAGTATTATGAAGTGAAAAATCGAAATAATCAGGATAGAATTTAACAATAATCCTAAAGAAATAAAAGTTCCGTATAAATTTTAAGACCGCTTATGTACTAGTCCGAAAAGAATCGTGCAGATGGCAAGAAGGCGTTTTCCAAAACTCCTTCGAACAATTCATAATAGTTCCAGAATAATATTATATTTCGTATTGAGCAATTTCTTTTTCCAATGAACGTTCCAAACAAATGTTTTTTTTTTCACCCAAATAATATATATGAACACCATAACATAGCAACACAAAAATTTCTTTCAACATTGTCTGTCGATATTGCTGTCAGTATTCAAGCAGCTTAAGTACCACCCGTTCAACCTCCTCAACCACAACTTGAGGAACCGTCATAACCTCTTCCAGGAATCAGAACTAGTATTACAGACAAATTTACGCCTTAAGGTCTTGACGCTTGCAGGGACAAAACCCACATAATGGATATTTCCGCGTATGGATATCATGAAAGAGAAAAATATGTAAACCCCGAATATATACAATCTCTACAATCTGCCGATTGGATTAAGGATGTATATCGCATCGCTACTTATATTCCGCTTATCAGAACTTAGAGAGATAGTAATCAGTTTGATATTTTTAACCAGGCAGTATTTAAGTATATTGAACATGTAAAACAAGTAAGAGAACAAAGAGAGGAAGATATGTGGTCGAATCTTGAAGAAGATAAACCAAAGAGACAAAGGTATACATGGTCTAGGAAAACTAAGCAAGAAAGGGATTAATATTAGTATTTATATCAACGACAAGTATATAATATTCAGATACTGACCACGGCGCTAGTGGAAGCAGTTTTACTAATCAGGAAGTGGGCTTATTGCTCCATGTCCCAACAATATCCTTGTCGATGTTGAAAGACTGGAAATCCTAATTGGAGGAAAAAGATCTGGTAATAATTCCCCAGAAATAATGAATGAAGCAGCTGTTATTTGTAAATAATTATTAAAAGTGGTGTCATTGATATCAATGTGTATCAGTCTCTCATTAATGAAATTGTCAATCACTACCATAGTGACTAAGTCACTGGATTGATTATTTAATAAATAAAGTTACTATAATAAAATGATCGTTCCTAATATTCAACGTGGACCAATATGATCAGAGTAATAAATTCTCGATTACCAGTATACCAAACTTCCAAGAGAGATGGATATTGATCTGTATCAATCTCTCATTAATAAAATTACAGATGACTACCACAGTGATTGAGTATATAATTGAATATAATGTCTATAGTAAAATGATCATGCATAATGCTCAAAGTAAACCGACTTTGGTCAGAGTAATAAATGCACGATTACCAGGACACAAAACGACATACGAAGGAGGACTAGGTGATATTGCTCAAGGTCTATTTAGAAAGATAGCACCAAAAAGCAATACCGATTGCAAGGCAACTGTGAATGAAAGCTATTGATGTTCGTGAATAAAGCATCGGTGTTCTTGGTAATCTTGCCAGAGAAGCATTTTCAGCAATTAAGAATAGATTAATACAATTAACACAACGAAAACCTCAACCAGTAAAATTACCTAGAAGTGAATCAATGCTTGCAAATAATAGCAAAAACATAAATCAGGCTGCGAATAAAAACTATTAGGGTTATCTATGCTCGATGTTATTAAAATAATAAATCAATATGTGAATCAAGAAATAGCAAGGGCAATACCAACATATATTGGCAAAGCTGTTAATTCAAAACTAGCGGAATTGACTGATTTACTATTATCAGAAAAAGAAAAATATAACAGCTAGGCTGATAGCAGGAAGTGGTCTCATTTCTCCAAAGTGGTCTTTGTGTTAGACTTTAGACGATAACAAATATGTTCAAACATATATCTTTGGTATAATGCGTGCATTTCTCAACATGAATAATAATGACATTAATAATCTCCGATCACCAGAATCAGATTTAGATGTTGGAACGAAAATATATCGATGATAATGAAATTCAAATTACAACTCCGTTAACAACAATCAATGATGAAATTACCGTATTTAGAACTGATTTTTCTAGTTATGTACAAACGTTTTATGAATTTTTGCAGAAATGTGAACAGAACCACTAATGCATTTTTTTGGAAGTCCACCAAATGTTGATAATAAACTCACTGGCATTAGCAAAAGACTTAACGATATTGTCAGTCTCTCTAATATCGGTCAAAAACTAATCTTATTAAATTCCCCACGGACGAGCTAACACTATCATATACACAGTAGCATCAAGCCTATCAACATGGTCACTGCAAAATAACACTATCAGACATACCGCGGAGGTTATCGGTGTCTATAGACTGTCAATATTTGGTTCTGCAAATTTCAAAATGTTTACTACATTTCCATGGCGTCATTCAATCGATGATTTGTTTTCTGAAACTGAATCTATTGTACTGAATAAAGTTGCCAAAGAAGAAATTTTACTGGAATCATTCGATAAAATAAACCTCATCGTCTTGTTGGTGGTGTCTGGAATTTGTGGCTGAAACACCACAATTAATTACTTAACGTCATTAGGTATAATGAATCAAACCTTAATCGACATTCAACGTCACATATACAATTAAGTATGTGATTGTCTGACCAAACTGATAATTATTTACTCAGTTTCTACTATTATTGCTGGAGCCAAATATTAGATAAAAACCATTCGGTGGATTTCAGCCTAATAATTCATTAGTATTTGCAAATAAGAATAAACCTGGTGGAACTCCTGATTGGCAAGTAGTTTGCAGTCCAACGGACAGTTATCAAATAGCACAGATCAATGATGAATTCCAGCGCATTATCAAATCTGTTATATGAAACATTATCAGCGGAGACCGAAATACATTATCCTGATCATTCCGTAGATATTTATCAAAGTTCGATTAGATGAGTGTTAGGATGGCCTGAAGTTGAATCAGTTTATAAAGGCCCACTAAAACCATAGCGATCTGTCTTTGTCATAGATGTTGAAAATTTATAAAAATCCCTAAATATCGAAAAACTTATTCATTTATGGAAAATTCAGCTCATCGTGGTTATGCATATTATAATCATTTTATAGATCTCACTCAAGGCAAGAAAGACACTACAAGAATATCAAGAATTAAGGTTGAAGAAATTAACGATGAGTCTAGGTCACTTAAATCTGAATATGAACGTCTACTGAATGATCTAAGAACAAGTGCACATAGCCCCTACCTTGGTGACACCTAGGAGTGCCAAAATAGCACCCACTATGTGTTTTGTTCTTTGAAATTCGAGGCTAGTACCGGGCACCAATAGAATACAAATCTTGGCCTAAAATCGCCTTCATAGACAATGACTTTCACGAGTATCGAACCACGGACCCCAGCTTTAGAGTTCTAACGCGCTAGCAATGAGCTATCAGAGCGTGTTATATATATATATATATATATATATATATATATATATATATATATATATATATATATTAAAATGTGTAGCATACAGAATCACTGTAGTCGATTTATTAATAGAACCAAAGTGTTCAATTTTCTTAACAAAAACGAGTTTCTGTGTAAATGTGATTTTATTTTTCCAGTTTCCAAGAATTTTTTTAAAAATATATAATTCTGTATAACACGAATGATAAGGAGTCTACGCGTAGATCAGCCGTTGCTAGGATATTGATTTAGTCATAGCGGATTCTTAAAATATCTTCACGCATTAGGAATTGGCCACACGTAGATACAGGCAATATTTATGCTTTTTTGTACACATCCCCATGATAGCTCATTCGGATTGACAAAATAAACGATAATATTTCTGTGGCGAAATGGCACTATTTTTTATCCTGAATGCGCTAGGAAAATTGCACTTAATCCACACGCATTACGTGTATTAGCAAAATAAAAACACTAGCAGATTGCTTAACAGGTACCACAGTTTCTGTGTAAAATGTGATTTTTTTCCCCATTTTCGTAGCACATTATGGAAATGCTTGATTGTATGTAATTCTGTATATAGGCAAAAAAAGAAAAGAAAGACCTTCTCCGAATTATATTGGCATTAATAGCAGCCGTTGTAATGGAATAATCAATAAACAGACCTAGCTACAGCCAGCCAGCCAGCCAGCCAGCCAGCCAGTCATATTCAGACAATAAATAATGATTGCATGTGATGCACTATGCTAAATATATACGTGGATTTTATGTAAACAAAGTATACAGTATTATTATTTAATGAAATTGTTGTCAGTTTTCATTTACCTGATGAAGAATTGCCACATTATATATAGGGAAAGTTGCCGATTATCATTGCTTGGTTTATACTATTGTATCATCAGGTTTGTAAAAGGTTTTTTTGCTAGTCCAAATGCGCTATCATGATTGAAGTGTACAAAACGTATATAAAATTACCCGTGCCAGAATCTGTCTTTGGCGAATCACAATATACTATTATATAATGAAATGCGGTTATTCTCCATGGAAGAAGTATAATTTAATCTGAATGCGCTATAATAAGTGAAGTGTACAATATATATATATATATATATATATATATATATATATATATATATATATATATATATATATATATATATATATATATATATATATATAATATTTCCTGTATCCGTGTTTGCGGAAAGTGCAACTTCTCATTATATATAGAAAATGTACACTTTCCGCATTGATAATTTGTCAATCTGATACCGTTATAAATGATTATTGAACCAATAGGCAACGCTCCAATGGTGAAACTTCAGCATGGTACCACGTTTTATCTGTAATTTCGATATTATTACCATGCGATATATTTAGATAACATTGCCACGTCTGGAAGTGCGATATCATTAAATTATTATATAATGGTTTATCAGATCTATAATATTTTCTGAATAATATAAGATTTTATTAGCTAAATAATACCATATACTATTTCTTGTGGGTTCCCAACATAAGCGCGATAACTCCAATATTGACTAAGATTTATGTTTGCCTCAGTTGTCTCGCTTGATCATCTAATACTATAGAAAGGTACGGGAATATAAAACTATGTCCAAATTTGAAAGAAAAAGCAGATCTAATAACGCCATCTGCGGAGCGTTTCACTGAGGGGGTGTTATGTTAAAGTATTTACTAGCGGAATAAATTAACTTGAACACAATTTCTTCTCCAGACTCTGTACTTGTAGATTTATCAGCTTTTGCAAATCTTATTCCCCCGTTTTTCCAAACAGATAGTTGTTCACTTTGCTTGATGATTCGTAGGTTATCAAGTGAATTGTCATGTTTATTGCCGTTGATATGATCAACCACATACGCATCTTGATCAGTTAAAAAAAACATGATCTCAAAACTTTGTGATAGATAATTTTTTTTTCCTTTGGTATTTAACGCAAAATAACCAGTATTGTGACACTTGATTTTTCGCGTGATGCTTAATAATTGGTGATAATTGGATTTGACACAAACTCAGTTTGCTCTATTTATATGCTAAATGCACTGCATATGACAACTGCAGAATCCGTTTACGCAATTTTTAATACACGGAGACGTATAACCAATCCTAAGCCAATGGCAGCGAATTGGTTGAATCATATATATATATATATATATATATATATATATATATATATATATATATATATATATATATATATATATATATATATATATATATATATTAAAACTCCAATAATTGCCTTAATTATTATATGCAGAAATTAGAATATTATATGCTTTAATTATTATATGCAGAAATGAGAAACTTGCAAAAGATCTCGGGAGAAAAATCGGTAAATTTTTACAAAGAGGATCACATAATCATAGACGTGAGTGTACAAGATTGATTATGGACGATGTTGAACTGTTTTATAATCGCTGATACGATGGAAAAAACACATTTATAAGCCGATTTAATGCTTATTTATCAGACGAAACAAGACTAGGCACCATTGTGAGCTATACTGATAGTGAGTCACCTCTTTTTACTCATTTAAGATTTTTGATGCTAGCTTAGGTTTCGATAAATCTATTATCGATGATGAACAGATATCATCGTTACTCTGTCAGAGTTGCGACCTATTCATTTTATATAGCAAGAAGCACGCGGATTCGTTAAAACCGTTACTCTGTAATGGTGAATGGGGAACTTGGAGAATAAAACATGAAGATATACTTAGTTAGTCTAAATCTGCCGATGTAGAAATTGTGGAGATATACTACAAAAATAATCAGGTATCAAAGTCATCGGCACCATTTATGTATGATTATGTGGTTATACATAAGACAGTTTATCTTAATGGGTGTGGAGCTTCAGGTAAAATAACACACGCGATTAACTGATATAATTATTTTGATAGCGACGCACAAACTCGCCAGGAAAATAAAACAACGAGGTGTACAATCCTGTACATATTACAGTTTCTTCAGATGGTGCGGAGATGCATGGACTCGATCAAGAATGGGTGAAACATATATTCCTAAAATTATTATATGGGAAAAGATATTCACGGTGTCGCTAGAGGTATTACAAAGATTTTTTGATTGGCTGTTACTAAAGAATACTGCTGTGATTATGTATGACGATCATGGTCAAGCATCACCCTTTGTTGGACAGTCTCGACATGAGTGGTTGAAAACGTTTGTAGATTATTACAAAGAAATAATTGATTATAGCTACTGGTAAATCGTTGAAAGAGTTTAAAAAGTTAATACGACTACAATTAGATACAATACCGTGTGAAATAATGCGTAAAGTAATCCCATAAACACAAATGAATTAATTTTGGACCTTATGAAGACCTGCTGATTTGATAGTTGCGATTAAAATAATAATAGTTCTGATGAGCTGCAAAAGAAACGTTAACGTTACATAAGGAAAACCTTCCAACGTTACCCTTGCCGCTCTGTTATCGACCAGCAGAAAATAGACAACAAAATGTTGCTGTTGAGATTCCAGGTGGTGGAATACAAAACTTTTTATAAAATGATATTGTTTTAGACGCTGTTGATGTTGTTGAGAGCGCTTTAAACATGGATAAATTGCCATGGATGTTAGGATACACTATAACAATTTACTCGGAGCACGGATAAACTAATACTAGTATCTTTATCGTCGATGTTCGTATTGATTGGTCAAATTTAATTTATCTCGCTGTGTCTCGAGTAGAAGAAATTCTCAACTGAAACGGGTTATCATAGATTGCATAATAATCAAAGAAATCACTAACAAAGTCGATATCAATATAAAATTAGCCAGCAATAAGCAGTGTGACAAAAAATAATCGCGATTTTAATATAGACGCTAAATTTATTATAATGATAAAACAACGACAAAATAGTCATTGCGCAAATTGCAACGCAATAATGTTGTGGCACTATTCGAGCAATAACTTAAGACAATTTACTGTAGATAGAATTAAAAGTGGTATTGGTCACACAAGCGATGCTGACCTGTCTTGAGTGTACTCGACGTCGGGGAGCTAGTTATAAAAGTGTCTTTGAAGGTAATTGCGTATCCGCCGCTGGAGTTATTTGTTCGCGAACAGTTGAATCTAAACTGTAGATTGCAGGTCTACCAGTGGAAAGTTTGCGTTTGGTCACACTCCAGAAAGGATAAGTTGCTCTTTATCTACCACCTTCAACTTCGACAGGTTCATATAAATATCTAACTGTAACATTTCCAAGTATTGTTTGAGAAGAAGATTAACGTTTTGTCGGTAATTTTGTTTTTGGTCGCATTAGACTCTTTCATAGAAGGTGCACGAGTAATTTCCTTATTCAGCGCAGCTATCACACTTGGTAACGAAATCATGTATTTGTGGATATTTCCTTTGCATATTAATACCCAAATAACCGCTCAGCAAGTGTTCGATTAAATCGTTCAACTATTGCCTGATCACGATGAATTTCCGTGTGTCATTGTCTAATTTTAACGTTGTGCTTGTTCATCAACGATGATACTGCACCATGAAATTCTTTGCCAGGATCAACCTGTAGTACTTTTGGATATCGTAGTCCACTATGTGGTCCGGATCCTCGCTGATAAGTTCGTTCAAAAGCAGATGCAACGTCAGATGCTGTTTTTGTTCGTAGCGGCTCCGCTTCTTTATATCTACTCGAAACGTCAAGGACAGTTACCGCGTTGACGTCTGCCAATTCTAATGGTATCGTGTAGTTAAAACAGTATATCCGCTTGAAGAACTTCATTAGGAACACATACATCAAAATGTGAGTGTTGAATATTTTTAGATGGACGTAGATAGATTTTCCGTATTGCCTGTCGTGCTAACCATGCTGCAGCAACATCAAGCGAAACGTTTCTTGAAACAGCAAGTTTGCTAATCACTGCCTTACCTCTCCAATACCCTCTCGGGGAATAATAAACGTATTCCATTATAATAATCAGTTTATAATTTACCAGCCCCTAACATTGTTTTACCTTTCATTGCAGATTTTTATAGGAAGCTAACGAGTTTTTCTGTGCGAGATTTATTAGGTATAAAATCTAATGCGTGAATTAACTTTATATCTGCGAAATTCCGCAGTTGCAAATCTGTACTTTTGTATTCGACATCATGAATGTGAAACGCTTGATCAACCGTATTTTCTGGAATCTCTCCAGGTTTTGGCTGATATTGGTTATCGAGTCTGATATTGAGACGAGTTCCAGGACCACAATAATTATTTCCAGGAAGATGTTTCTCATCTGGGTATTTAGCCCATGGAAGGCCTGGCAATTTCCCTAACGATTCAGCGATATCATCACCACGCGCTATTTGCCTGTAAGTGCGCGTCTTTTATTTTTGTTGTTATCGTTGCCAATCCAACGGTGGAGGTTGTTGCTGTACATCGAACACAATATAAACTCATATAATTATTATATGGATATAATTGACTATTCAGTGACACGAAAACAAGAGCCAATAAAGCACCATCCAGAGTTACCAAATTCTATCAGAATGATTATGATAGGTCCGTCCGGAAGTTGTAAGACGCAGTTACTCCTTAATCTGATAATGAGATGGCTGAAGTGTGATAAATTGTATTTAGTAGCGCCATCTGTAGATGATCAACGATGTTACAAAGAACTTAAAGATTTTAATGTAAATGCATCATTGTTAAATGAAGACAGCGAAGTCATCGACTTTATTACTGACGTGATTTATTTTACACAGCATTATACACAAATTCTAAAAATGATCAGGGATAACTGTACAATTTTAGTTGTGTTCAACGGAGTTGATAATCATACACTGCAAATTATTTATTATTCTTGGTGTTCTGCGGACATAAATATGAACAAATTAAAAAATTTCTTTTCAAAAGCACAAGCGGCCAACCTTTTCTTTTGTAACAATGCATTTACATGATCAGAGATCAAGATATCATAACGGACATGATACAATTCGAGTAACACATGTGACCAGCACATGCAAATTAAAAGGTCGAAAAATAATCTGGTCATTTAGAGACATTTTTGGCATAAACATCATCGACGGTATTTTTCAGCATCGTAGGGACCTTCATTTTTCAAAAATAAGGTCTCAGGCAAAGTAGTTTGTTCATCCTCTCTGCTGCTAAGATATTTCCTGTTCAATACCCTCCAAAGGAGTGAAGAACTTGTTATTCTACAGCATAGTTTCAGTGAAACTCTTATTATAATGAAGTATGATTTTTGGCTTCGTCATAAGTGAAGTGCCTTGATTTGATTACGTTAATTTGAAAACCAATGTCAAGTCACTGAAGGATGTCAGAACTCCATTATTCCACCCATAATGCTGTTAAATATACAAGTGTTGAAATTAAAGCTCCATCATAAGTATTGAACGTTGGTTGACTAATATTTCAGAATTTAATTCCTAAACATCAATTCGCTCTACGATATAAATTTTATTGATAAAGTGCAGGTGGATATATGTAGCCAATTCATTATTCCCTTACAGTTTGTGCAAGGGTGCCTTAACATGCACTTTGAAAACAGCATGCATTCCATCTCAAGCTCGTATATATAAATATGACACACTATGGCTTAGAAGTTTACATTTTTAATGTCTTAAAATATTATTCGATCAGAAAATGCGATGAATATTGAAATTGTATGCTATTAGGATGGTTTACACGTGAAGCAGCTTATATGTACATCGTACTGAATTAACACAGCTAATAATTCAGTCCATCAGAAGCTAAAAAGCAAAACTGGTTAGAATGAATAGAAAAAGAAACAAAATCCATCCCTTTCAGACCAACTTAAAAAGTGACTGCAACGCAAATTAATTCAAAATATTACTCTAAATATGAATTTTTAAGTAGAACCAAACGACATTTTCTTTCGGAAACTAATGCCGAAAGGGCGATTAAGTTCAATGGTCGCTGGCGGTGTTATGTGTGTATTAGTGGAGTTATTGTGTATTGATGAATGTACGGCTGTGTATTTATTTTGGAGTAGAACATAAATTTAAATACTTCGTTTCTTGTAGGTAGAAAAATAAAAGGAGTATATAATAAAAGGATTGCTGCATTTGTATTGAAAAATATGAACTCATTTCTCTGAGTAATACTGTACTACCAAGGTCGTGCAGCATTTGCAGCATTACTCAGAAGAACTCGCTCATATTTTCTCATAAGAATACAGTAAAATATAAATACAATTTAATTTCTAATATAAAAAATTCAGAGATACATGAATTATCATTTCCAGTAATTGGTCACAGTATAAAGGCTGCTTGTTCAAATATATATATATATATATATATATATATATATATATATATATATATATATATATATATATATATATATATATATATATAAGTGTGTATGTTTGTGTGTGCCTATACGGATAAATTTACTTGTGTGTGCACGTAATTGACACTAAATATTTCGTAACATTGCAGTTGTGACAGGTTCTTATGTATAATTACAATTTATATTGAATCTCACACATGTATCATGCATTTATAGTTCAAACAAAAATTTTTTTTTTAATATGGACATGCTGAATGCATGCTTGATGGAAAATATTTTGTTCTCCGGAATAGAGAAGAGGTTGCATTTTGAGTTAAGTTACGTGCTATTATAATAAGTATTTAAGATAGCAACCACATGAATAAAAACACAAATACAGCAGCAGAGAAGGTTGAACAGACCAAATCTGTTTCGTCATCCAACCCCCTCCACCCAAAAAAGTCAGCCAACAAGGCTGCATTTGTCATTCCAAGACCATAAAAGTCTATCTGAAATATATAGACCATGTCAAAAAATGCAAAAAATCGGAGTCACCATGTCAAAAAGTGCAAAAATCAGGGGTACTCCACCGGGTTGACCCATGGTTGGTGGACGGGGGTGACCCATACGGTGATATGTTATCAACCGAAAATTTTATCCAAACCGACACGATATCTTGTCCTGGGGTCATGCAAATTTATCGTAATAAGCCCATGTGGGTTTTGCTGAGCGTGACTAAAGAAATTTTTAAATTTGTTAAAATCCATGTCAGAACACCATGTCTGCCAAATATTCCGCAACGTATGCGTATCTACTCCATTAAATACACAAAGAAAATTACAATTATCTCGAATAACTTTAGGGATTTGGGTGTATCGTTGAGGTAAATAGAACATGTCAGCGTGTTTGTGTCGCCCACGAGAAAATAACAAAGCTAGACCTTTTTGGTTATCCAACATGACATCATCAAATACTATCATGTTGTTCATAGATACATCTAAATCATCAATGTGAGGACATTCGGTAACATCATATATAAACTCTACTGGATTATATTCTAAGTTTTCCGATGCTGTAGAATTAAAATCTTTCAATACTGTATAACAATCTTGATCATCTGCGCTAGGCGCTATTATATATAATTTGTCCCAGTTGGTGTATTTCATTATCAATGTAAGTAACAGTTGCGTTTTACCTGACCCTGACGGACCTATAATAATACCTCTAATTGAATTTGGTAGCATTACATGATGTTTGATCGGTGGTTTTCCTTTCTTCGCTGAAAAATCAAGAACTTCCATTTGATTATATCATAATAATATTATGGATCTATATTGTGTTAAGTGTTAGACACGTACTGGGACAAACGATCTAACAACGGTTGTAACTAAAAATAATAGACATGCCGCATCAGGGAAGTGTGTAACATGTGGTACAAAACAATTTAGATTTATAAAAAAAGTGGAGGAGATATCGCCGCAAGACTCGCTAAACTCCCAGGTACCCCTTGGGCTAAATATCCCGGAGAAAAACATCTCCCCGGATATAGTTACTGTGGACCCGGCACAAGGTTAGATATTAGACTCGACGAAAATAATCAACCTAATCAGGGAGAATTTCCGGTTAACGCTATCGATGAAGCTTTTCGTATACACGATATTGCGTATAAAAGTAATGATTTACGGCAAAGACATCTCGCTGACGTTAATTTAGTTCATGCGTTAAATTCAATAAAAAACAAAAATCTCAGAGAAAAAGTTGCCTCATGGATTATCAAATCGGCGATGAAAGGTAAATTGTTAATTGGAGCAAGTGTTTAAATAATGTCAGCAGAAAAAAAGAATGAAAAAAGTTTACTATTCTCCGCAGGGATATTGGAAAGGAATATCGGCTATAGATAAATTATCTATCGCAGCCAGAGTTCCACATGATACCGCGAAAACATGGTTATCAAAACAGGCGATCTGGCAGATTTACCTTCCGCGGCCAAAATATATCAAATATGGATCATTTGACGTTTACGTTCCGAATGAAGTACATCAAGCAGATATTTTATATTTACCGGTTGACAACGGCTACAAATACGCGTTAACCGTAGTTGATATAGCTACGAGACATAAAGATGCAGAGCCGCTATCAACAAAAAAATCTACCGAAGTCGCACAAGCATTCAACAAGATCTACAATCGTGGTCCGCTTACATGGCCAACTTTACTTCAGGTTGATCCTGGCAATGAATTTCGCGGAGAAGTAACCTCAACAATGACAAAAAAAAATGTAACTATTCGGCGTGGACATAAAGCAATCCATCGTGATCAAGCTATTGTTGAGCGATTTAATCAGACTCATTCTGATAAGTTATTTAGTTATCAATACGCGAAAGAGTTTATTCAGCAAAATAGATCAACAGAATGGGTTAAAAGACTTCCAGCTGTGATAAAAACGATAAATGACGAAACTCAGGTAAAAACAAACTCCAAAAAATATCGCAGAACCAGAAGAAAGAATTCCAAGGGAATCTATGGTGAGATATTTATATGAACCAGGTGAATTAGAAGGTGGTGTTAGACGATCTGCTGACCCTATATGGAGCACTTCAGTACATAAAATATATAGAACGCATTCCTCGATATATAGACCGACATATTATACACTTGATTTTGACGCTCCACAAAGAAATTTCACTCGCGAACAACTGTTAGTTATTCCAGATGATACTCAACTTCCGCCAAAAACTTTGAAGTAATTCAACTCGTTTAAGTTGATTTATTCGACGAACTCTACTAACGGCCAGATACACTAAATTGTCCCTCTCGATGAAATCATCAATAACCCAGACAATTGTATCTGTGATAGTTAGTCATTGAGTCGAATGTATCGTAGACGCATATCCTAGCCGCCATGGTGAATTTTCCATATTTAATGCGTGTTCGACATCGGATAACTTTACATCAACGATATCATTTAAAACTATTTTTTTTTGTTTCTGAATATCGTCATTTCCAGGAATATCAACTAGAATATTTTGCAATCTGGTATCTTTTGGGCGGTATTGTAAAGGAACGAGTTCATCAGGAAATTTATTTTTATGAATAGAAAACAACTTCCCAGTAATATTATCTCTGGTATTTTTTCTACTAGCTACAACCAAGTCGCACGGCTTCCATCTATGTAGAAACTCATCAAATGTGTTGCCGAGTATTATTCTACGAAATATAGCAGCTTGTTTTTCATTACTTGTGCATCTCATCAATGACTTTAATTTAGTTAATTTTTCATCGAGCGATCGACGATCTATGTTCATCTCCTCGTAATAATCAACGTGTGATTTTAGCCAACAATGTGGAGATTCTCCCCAAACGGAGGTGGTTGACCATGGTCACCGCACAATATAACTACCACGTTCTGTGTCTTTAGCCAATCTAAAAATATTTTTATAACCGACATAGGCATAATACTAGCTTCATCAAACATTATTACAGGTGGTAATTTTTTAGTTCCAATTCTTTCAGGAGACCAATCTCCACCACTATATCTAAAAAAGTTATGATAAGTATCCGATTTTATTCCTTTTTCTTTAAAATCTCTTACAAGTCGGTGGGTCGGCGCTAACGCTATTAACTCATCCCCGAAATGTGCCATAACCCGAGTTGTTTTACCACATCCACCAGGTCCGTTCAGATATATAATTTTATGACGGCCTATTGCATCATGAACACTTGGAGCTGTTGAATATTCGTCAGCACTTCCAACGTGATATTCTGGTTTATCTGTGTAATCATTTGACTCGTTATAATTATGCAACTCTTCATTTTTAATTCGCCAGGTTCCCCAGGTGCTACCGTCTCCGAGGTATTTATTAATTACACATTGGTGTTCTTTTTTGAAATAAAATGAATCAGTCGCAACTCTAACCGCGATGTCCGGAAATCTATTGACCATGGAAAGTAAATTAATTGTCACATAACCTAGCACATATGAACGTAAATGAGCAAATTGTGGCATTTCTTCACCGAAATATTCTACAATAGTTCCAAAATTTTCTCCAGATGATAATTTAGCACTAGTTTGTCCAGAAAATACACCCTTGGATGTTGCATCTTCGACGACAATTTTTAATTCGCCAGGATCTAGCACTAATTTGGCCGTCTTACGTCGACGAGTATCGTCATAACCGTACTCACCATGTGTAAATTTCCCGATTATAATCCTTTTGATTCTTTTACTTTCATTGTTCATTACATCGCGAATAAATTCTATATTCCAATATTTATCTTTATCGGGTGTCGGAAGCCAAATTTCAGTTTGTTTTTTACTAAATATTATTTCTGATATTATCAGATCGGTTATTACTCCAGTATCAACTCCCCATCGTAGCACTACAATCGGTACCCACTTTTTTTACTTAAATGTTGTCCTAACCATAAATAACTTACCGGATGAAGTCCATCAGCGAGTTTAAACAGTATTACTTTAGCAAATCCGGTTAAATCATAATCAGGCAAAGGTCCGTTGACTGATCTCCTTACCATGTTACAATCTGGAATACCGAATCGAGAAAAATACTTACCACATTCACCATTACCAAGAAAAATTCCCGGATAGCACGCGATCATATCAGCGGATCTAATAGAATTATCTAACACATATTTTGTATTCCATCATCCGCCATGAGAAAATTCGATACAGCTATCAGGAACGTCCTCAATAAACTTTTTTCTTGTTGGTCTCCAAGAATTTTTTCTTTAGTTATTTGATACGCGTCTGACTCAACTGAAAAACTCATTTGAGTTAATTTCTCCACGCCATCGGTGACATACCGACTAGCTAATTCTATCATTTTTTCTTGTAACTCTTCCTTCCGGTAAATTATCCCATCAGATGTAACAAATTGATTATATTCACCTTCACCATCATTAAACAGCCAAACATTGACTGGATTATCTTGCATGTTTGTGTTAATCCAGTCGAACATGCTACCGGTGTAATATCCAACAATTTTGCTAAATGGAAAATCACCATCATTTATCCCCCATGCGTGAAAATTATGGTCGAGAATTTCTACAGGAGCTCCTTTAGATCTATAACAACCGGAATTAAAAAATTCTCTGTCGGGAAACATTTTAACCACAATAGGAACTTTTAACTTCTTTTCTAACTCGATTATATCCTTTTTTGTTGCACCGGTATTTATAACACGATTATTCCACGTGTTAATGATTTTCATTCCCCGTTCAGTTAATCCATGTCCACGTTTGGAATTTTTAAAATGTTCTATGACTTGTTCAGCAACGCAATTTAACGTTGATGATAATCTCATTCCGCCAACTTCGTTTTCAACGGGCGTTGGCACTAAATATATACCATATATGATAACATTATACGGATATGCCACATTGTAATATCGACTGTCAATTCCAACTAATGCTCCTGGTTTTGTATTCCTGTCTAGTACAAACAATCCTCTACGACCATCTGTTACTCTATTTCGATGATGAAATACTCTCCAGGATTTGCCAGGAAGATTTTCAAGTTCAATGTCAAGCAACAACGCAAATACTTCATCGTAACGACGTCTCTCACGTTGTCGTCGGGATGGAACTTTATAAAATGTTAAATACGACGAGTCTATTGTGTATCTTTTTGGTGATAAATCTGTTCCGAAATCTATCTTTGATAATATTTCTCGAGCTCGTTTCGTCGT
This sequence comes from Potamilus streckersoni, assembly GCA_016746295.1. Taxonomy (NCBI): domain Eukaryota; kingdom Metazoa; phylum Mollusca; class Bivalvia; order Unionida; family Unionidae; genus Potamilus; species Potamilus streckersoni. Next base: position 185,541 of record JAEAOA010001650.1, on the reverse strand, counting down.
TAGTTTACCATCGTCGTGATTTGTCATATATGACGAATAAACATAGGAAGCTCCATCTCCTCTATATATTTGCTTTGCTTTTCTGATTCCATTAATTATCTGCGATCTATGCTTGTTCGGTTTATCGGACCATCTAGATCAAATACTCGCCGCGTACTAGCAGGTTCTACAACATCAAATTTTGATAAAAAATTTTTCCATATATTTACTAGAGGGTTCTACTATCAAATTCTTAAGATTTTTTCTTTTCTTTGATTGAGTTACATTATATATATCTTCCATTAATATATATATATATATATATATATATATATATATATATATATTATATATATATATATATATATATATATATTATATATATTATATATATATATATATTAATATCTTCAATTAAAAATAAAATAAATAAATATATATATATATATATATATATATATAAATATATATATATATATATATATATATATATATATATATAAGATGTATAAGATGTCGAATAAATGCAAATGGCTATGGAAAAATGATCGTGGGCTATGTAATAAAAAATGTGTCGGAGAATATTGTGCAACACATAATCAGCAGATTAAAAACGGATCTCCGGGAAAAGTAATATGCATACGATGCGGATTTGCCATCAAAGGAAAAACTCGATTATGTTTCGACTGCGGTGGAATGAAATATCGAACTTTTGCTAGATATTATCGGAAGCATCACAATATAACGTTCACCGAAGATGATTTTATAACAGGGAATTACAAAAAGAAATTAGAGGTTAAATAACTCGATATAATATATATGAATCAAATATTTGTTAAGCATCCGATTTACTCGACTTACGAGGCTTCACAGGATGGTCTTGTCAGACATCGAGTAAATAAGAAAAATATAGGTAAAAAAAATAATACAGGATATATAAAGATAAGTATTAAACAACATGGAAACAAAACTCCTATTACGCATCTAGATTTATATATGAATGTTTCAACGGACCGATTCCATCGGGTTTAGTTATAGATCATATTAACAGAAATCGCCTCGATAATCGGTTGGAAAATCTTCGTCTAATTACTCAACGAGAAAATTGCAATAACAGCGAATCAAAAATTAAATTTCAACCTTGCCGACCTGTCATAGGAGTATCGGATGATTCAGAGAAATGCTTTCCTTCGATGAATTCTGCGGGAAAATATTACGATATTAAATCTCAATCCGTAAAACATTGTTGTGATGACGTTTATCATTCGGCATATTCAAGGCGATTCAAATGTTGGGTTTCCTTCGTATACCATTAGTATTTCCATTGTTGTTATTGTTGTTATTTTTTTATCTGAAAAATATATAACAATTAAAGATATATATTTCTTGCATATTATATAATGACTAACCTGGACGCGATACACGAAAAAAATCTCCGAGAAATTCGAGAAAAAAATGAGAAAAATCTCCGAGAAATTCGAGCAAAAAATGAGAAAAATCTTGAAGAAATTCGAGAGAAAAACACTTACCATGTGAAATATATTTATAAACAGATTAATCTCTACGACGATGATGGATGTCACGAAGATTATTTTTATGAATCACCTAGCACGGAAAATGTTAACATTTTTACCGACGATTACTTTGAAAAATTAAGTAAACAAATTAGATCTACTCTTGAATGTGCCAGAAGTGAACTAAACGATAACATGAAAGAATTACGGGATGACGAAGATGACTTTGAAGAATTAAATAAACAAATTGAATTTACTCTTGAATATGCCGAGAGAGAGCTGAACGATCACATGAAAAGATTACGAGAAATTGATTTGATGATGATTTAAATATAAAAATCCCCGTATATAAAAAAATGAACGACGAAAATATTGCTCAGTTGTGTAACGAAATCGATAAAATTGCTCAATATGTTCCTGCTGGCAATATTCTTAATTCGAAATGGATCACCGATGAATATAAATCCGTCGTCGATGCACGAGACCGTGGAAAACCATCTCATCGGAATGAATGGCGAATAATTAAGTTACTATTTAATGCTAGATCTGCGGTGGTAATAGTAAATAAAGATTAAATTGAATTATTTGTGCCGGTATGTAAAATTATTAAATCTATCGAAGACGCTATCAAAGAAATATTCGACGCGGAAAAATCTAATAAACTTGCTCTCGATGAAATTGAAAAGAAAATACTAACCAGCGTGGGAATCGCAAGCATTTCCTAACAAATGTTCGGTAAGTATTTGCTCGACTGATTGTTTAGATGGAATCGCTGGCACTTCTATGATAGACTCGTCAGTAGAATCTCCAGTGTGGGAATCGCTTGCGTGGGAATCGCTTGCGATTCTAATGATGTCTTCGTTGGATGTTTTTATAAAAGTTAAATTGTCGATTTCTTCCTGTTGCTCGTCAATTTCAGACTTTAGATTATCTATGATGGCTTCGTTGTCATCGCAATTTTTTTTTAGCTCGGCTATTAATGCCTCATAATCTGGAGTGTTATCTAGTTCTTGCTGGTATTGAACTTCAACACGGATCTTTCCTTGTAACAGATTCGTCAACTGATTAAGCAATTTCTGCCTCACATCAAGTTCTCTTTTCATGTTGGCGGCGGTCGCACTTATTTTATCGTGTTTTTCTCGTAGCGTCTTACACTTCTCACGCGCTTTTTTAATCTCGCCGTTGATGATATTTATTTTTTTGTTAAATTTTGACCCGCTTGAGTACCCGCTAACCCCGCTGAAATTTTTTTTATCGTCGGATGCTCCAGTCCATATTTTATATAGTCGATTTAGTCCAATTTTGTATTTGCGGGCGATCTCGGATACTTTATATTTTCCACGTAACTCGATAATTTGTTCTTGCTGTTCCGGTGACAGATATTGTGCGCGGTTAGGCATATTTGTAAATTTAAAATTTATATATAATTTCGATATATATTTTTTACAAAATAATTATGTACGGACATAATGTTTGGGATCCGTTGATGGGTAATTTTAATAAGATGTAATGTTTGGATATGATAAAAAAAATAATATCCATTTTTGGCATTTTTTTAATATTTTGATAATTGTGAAGAAATTTTAAATAATTCTCTATAAATTTCATTCGATATTACTCTTCATGTGAAATCGTTAAACAATTTCCAAACATAATTATCCATCATAATTACCCAAACATGATGTTTGGACATTATGTCCGGACATGGTAATTACGATGAAGATCTTACGATGAAGATCGTTTACGATGAAGATCTTACGATCTTACAAACAGATTGATAACTAATTCTTCTCCACGCAGGTTAATCAAATTACCATCATGATCGGTAAGTCGAAATTTCATCTCGTTGACTGAATCGTTATGACAGCGCATATACACGGGATTAGTCGAATCGTCAGAGATCAAAAATCCCGGAGGAGATGATACCGCAGCCGAATAAAGTAAATCAGCGGGATGAGCTCGATTTGATTGTTCCGTATTAATTTGATAACTTCCTAAGACTGTACTACATGTTAAATTGAGCGTTATAACGTTAGATATGTTTACATTGCCGGGAGATCTATGTTTACCGTCACCGTCGGGAGAATTATTATGAGTGAGGTAAATAGGTTTTGGTTGACTATCTTTCCATGATTGGTGAATTTTATTAAATCCTTCTTCGATGGCCAGGCTGAGTTTTTTCTTTAAATCTAGTGATTCATATATTGGTAGTTTAGAATTTGGATTTTCTTGTAATCGACGTCTGTATTCCTCGGCATCCTGCATCCAATACAGAGGAAGGTTAACGTCTGTAAAAAATCCAATAATCCTCGAATGATATTTTTCCATATCATCGATGATCTTATTACCCGCGTCGACTACACTAATAAACTCGTCCTTGGTGAGAACACCTGATCTCAACGACGGTAGTAGCAGTAAAAGATCATTATCCCACCTGTAAAAGGCGTCTTTAAATAAAAATCTCTCTCCCTTCCGGTTAATTCTTTCAGGATAAAAATTTCTAAAATAATCATAATTTAGTGATGGATCTCCAGGTCCGATTTTATCGGTGACGTAATCAGATTTTACAGGTTCTGGCGTGGAGTCAACACTTCTAGGTGGTGGATTTTCAGGCCGTCCTAGCACAGTTCTTATTGAGCTGTTATATATTTTAACGGAATATCCCTCTGCGATTTCAATTATCGACGACAACGTTGGTTCATGAGGGATTATATTTTTTTTGGTTTTTCTTCTTCCGTTTCTTTATCATTAGAATCGCTTGCGATTCCAACAATCGATTATATTCTACGATTAAATTCTTCGGCAATTGCACCAATTTGATAAGAACCTTCGGGTATATTGACTACATTCCAATCTGGAGTACCATCATCGCGATTTTTATACGCAAATACTAAAGAATTATTAGGTTGTTGATTACCAAATCGTGTCTTTCTGATATTAGGCCAACTGTTATATACTCGTAATTTGGCCAGCGCGATCTCACAGACGGGAATCGGAGACGGAAAATTAACAACAAATTCAGGGTTTTTTGACGATATTGAGATCATACTAGTTTGTCTCGGAGATGTATTATCCGATATCTGCTTGAGAAATTGAATTTCCGACATATTTATTGTAAACTGTTTTTACATTTTTAATTACGAGGATCGCTAGTGATTTTAGCGTAGATATCGTTAGTGGAATCGCCAGCAATTCTCACGCTAGCGTTTTTTGGATCACCGGTGATTGTAGAATTATTTACAACGAGATTGCTAGCAATCTTCGCCATCGTGGAATTGTACAACTCTGTTATCGTAGCAAATTCATCAATGGTGAATCGTCGAGAGATGCTGAAATTAACGATGATACACGTTAGTAAGCATTTTCCACAATGGTATATTTTATTGTATAATCGTTAAGTTTAGTTTGCGCGCACGATGACAGTTGTTTAGTGATTGCGGTGGAAATTCCGGCGACGGTTGTTATCGCAGATACAACGATCGGTCAACAACCGGTGCTATCATAGTCACCGACGATAATATAATATCAGCGCCGGCGAGAAGTCCAGAAACTGAGTAAACTGTAACGTCAACGACGGTAATTCTACGTTGGTATTTTTTTATTTTTACTTGATATTCATCGGCGAGTGTCTAAAGTTTTGCTGAATATTCTTTAACGGTATCGTATCGATATTGTAGCGGAATGGCTAGTGATTCAGTAGATTTATTCATTGTTGTAAAACGCTAGCGTTTTTGTAAATCATTCTAGATTTTCTAACTACCTAAATTTTCTATCACATATCGATATTTAAACGTATTTGTTACATTATCTAGATTAAATATGAACTTAACAACATCTATGTCTAGACTGTTACTCGAGTAGTACATCACCGTGTTAACTCCCCTGCATAATACAGAACCATCACGTCCAGCCCCTCTCATGTTAATTTGTTTATCGGAAATAATTGTCAACCGATAATAACCTAATGGATAACCACCAGCGATGACGTTAAAAGGATCAATTAACTCATTTATTCCGCTAACAATCCAATTTAATTCACCGGTCTTCACAACGTAGACAATTTGTTTAATTTGGTCATGCGGATGTGTAATTTTTATTTATCCGTTTTTTTCGATCAATTTAGTGATAGTTTCAGTTGTCAGCGCCGTTAAATTTGCTCTAAATTGATCGATAACGTTTGTGAAATTACTAATATCGTCGGTGACTTTTTGTTGTTTGTCCATAATTTCTGGTAAAGTTATTTTAACATCAGGTGGTCTGACCTTTTTTTTTTAGCGAAAAACTTCTCAATGACATTATCGGTTACATTAAAATTTCTGTGTAACGTTGAGAACTGATTTGTGTGATCTGTATATTTATATAAATGATCTGCATACTCAGTTCTTAATTCTCCTAGACCTTTATATACCTTTTGTTCGTTAAATTTTGTCATATGCGCATCAAATTCATTTCTGAGTATCACTAGATTATCAATTGTGGACTTAATCTTTATGATATGTACGTCATGAAGATGTTGACGTGGAGAGCCTAAAAAACTGTCTAAAAATCGATCAAGATCATAGAATTTTCTGGTTATTTCCGACATAATTATGCTGCTAGGTTCTAACTTTCCTTTTTTAAATGCCGCTATGGAATTATCGGTTGCGGAAGAATTTTTCACTATTAAATCGTCTAAGAAAACGTTAATAGTTTTTAATTTACCGTGATTATTTTCAAATACGGTTATCTCACCAGGATCAACATTTGCTATGTTTAGCGTTTGTGATATTTCATCTTTAATTAATTTGGTTATTTTTTTAATGTCAACTTTTGATTTTTCTTTTTTTTCTTCTATTCTATGTGATCGTCCCCAAATATCAACCATTATTGTGAAATGTTTTTTTTAATTTTCAAATGTTAAAAGTGCTAGCACTTTTCCCGCTGATATATGTATGAACAACTACGTGCGGAGGTTTACTAGGATTTTTAGATATTTCCTCGAGGACGTTTAATACTTCTCGACCACATATTGGCGGATCTGTTAATTTCTGAGTCGGCAGCGTAGAATAATAAAATGGACTTTTTGTTCTAGATATGTATTTTATGAATTCTTTCGGCAGGGCTAACCCATATGAATCAAAATAAATAATACTTCGTGGATCAATTGCGTAGGCAACCCAATGTGTTCCATTTCCTTCATTATCGTCAAGATTAATAATTCCAGTTTCTGTTGTCAACGGTGATGCAGGAAGTTGATCACGCATAAAAACTCCTCTGAAAATTTTTATTTTTAATTTTTTTACCTCTTTGATGAGATCAAAATTAGACATTGGTGAAATGCTAGCATTTCTAATAATGCGGTTATTCCCCTTCCTTTGTAAAATGAGTGAGGAGTTCCTGGTAGATAAAATCCTTTTCCCTTTTTTTGTATCCTTGTCCAGTAGATTTTTTGACAGCTCTTAACGCGGCAGCCTTCATAATAGCTGGAAAAGCTGCAGCCATTAATCCAGGAACCATTAAAGATGGTGGTAAAAATTCACCTCGTTTTCTTCTATATCCTTGTCCTAGAGCTTTTTTTCAAACCTATTCCGGCGGCAGTTTCAACAGCACCTAACGCGGCGGCTTTAGCAACTGCTGGAGCGGCGGCTGCAATAATTCCAGGGATCGCTGCCAACAATGGGAATATTCCTCCGTTTTTAATCATATTGTCGACGGCAGATTTTGAAAAATCAAGTCGAATTCCACGACCACTAGTTAATGCAGCATTATAATTTTTCATTTGAGTCGTTGTCAACGATAATTTATGAGATCCACCGACCATTTGAGCTGGTTTTAGCGTTATTGAAATTCCACATTCTTTTGCGGACTTTGATTTTAATTTTTTAATTTGACCGTCAGTCAACTGAACAGTAACAGTACTATATGTCATCGTTATTGTAGATATATTGTATTTTCAATTAAAAACACTAGTGTTTCCCAATTCATTGTAGAAATTTTTAGAGATTTTCTACTGGTGCGTCAACTAATCTCATCTTACCACCAATTCCTTCGATAAGCATAGATTTATCACTAAGAATAACTGCGAAAGCTCTATAACCATCACCAGGTGGACCAACTAGCGCGCTAAAGGTTATGTCAACTACGGATTCCTTTGTCAAATCGAGATGTTCCAGTGAAAAGTAATAGATGGGATACAATGTCTGGAAATCGTATTGAGATATTTGTAGTCCAGTGTCGACATTTTGATCGCGACCCATAAAAGACAACAGTTGATGATATACCCTGGCGACATTATTTTCATCGTTGTTAGATCTCAATTTTATAGGTTCAGCTGGTTCTTGTTGGCCATTTATTCTTAATGAAACTTCCGTTACGTCTAACCGATCGAATATCATATGAGAGCGAGCTTGTTGACCACGACCTTGAGTTCGGTTTATATTTTGCAGTGCTACAAATATATGTCTTGGTGCTGAAATTCCTCTTTTTCCTGGCAAATTAAAGGTAAATTCGGTCTGACGGCCTTCAAGACTGTCCGTAGTGGTAGTTAACCAGCTTATCAGACTACTTGCGCCAGTTTCCATCCAACTTAACAAGCGTTGATTAACGGCGAGAGATGGTGTTAGTATTGGCATCCATAAAGTCAACTTAGATAAAACAACCTTAGCGTCATCAGCTGCTCTATTATCTTTGGTATCGTTTGTAGCAGGAATTCTCCAAATAGCGTTATTATCATCACTTCTCCTGGTTAGTACAACAGTATGTTTAGCCCCATATATAACTTTTCTGACATTTCTGCAGAATCCGAATATGTGATGTAGAGGAATAGCGCATGAGAATCTTCTTGCACCTTTTAACATTCCTTTTCGAACTGCATATCCTAAATTATAATCAGGATTAGAACCTATAACGACAGATTCAACATCTGCGTCAGCATTATTTGCATGATTTCTTGGTCGTCGAATTATTTACTGAGTTGTGTCAGCATGGTCAGAATTATCTTTAGTAAACATCATGGACGGTCCGGCAGATCTTGTGTAATCATCAGAGTATCTAGCAAGTCCAAGAATTGTCGTAGCAATATCTACACGGTTATTTATCGATTCTATATCATTTCCATCGATCATATATTTTGCACCTTCAAACAATGCCATAATTCAATTATTTACAAATCCAACTTTAGTTTCTGCCGGATAAGGATTGTTATTATCTTTTCTCACAATTTCTCCTTCAACTTCGATATATGCCTCGCACGGCAAAAAGTATTTACTTTTATCTTGGACTTGTAGATCAATTCTTCCGGTAGCGTTTGGGTCAATTGCTTTATAAGGAAAATATTGATAATTTCCAACAGAATCGTCCTTAGGTACTGGAGCATCCATGTCAAATGCAACGTCGATAATTTTCTTAAATGACATTTTTATACTCTAGTAGTTTTTATTTTCAATTATAATGTTATCGCCGCATTTTTCGAAGTCCACTTCCCGATATGACATTCGAGAGATTAACATTTTCTAATTCCGGCGAGTTCATTATCAACGACGTTACTTTTCTTGTGCGGCATTATTTATAGCTTTACTCAACTTTGCCGGCATATTTTCTGTTGAAGGTAATGGCGGAATCTTTTGTTTTCTTCGTAATAACGTCCTTATCAACGATGATGCTTTATCTTTTACGAAGGAAAATGCTTTACCTGATATATCTCCAACTGTTCCTAAAGTTTTATCTCCAATTACTCCAATAGCTTTCATACCAACTTGTTTAGCAAAGGGAGCAACTTTTGGAGCCATTCTTGTAAAAAATCCTAACAGAGTATCTCCAAGTCCTTCACCGTAGAATGCTTTATAGACTGGAAGACGTGAGTTAACCACAAATACTTGTGTAGGTTTATCATGATTGTAGTGTATAATCATTCTTTATTGTAAAATCAATAGACTTCTAATTAAGTTTCAATCACTGTAATATCCTGAGTACAGACTATTTTCCATTAAATCGTCGACGAATTCTCTGTATGTATGGAGATCAATTATCTTATTTTGAAATAATCGTTGTGCGATATCAGCGGCTTCATTAATTATCTCAACGGAATTGTTTCCGGCGCGTCTTCCTCCCATGAGAACTTCTAATCGAGAGACATCTCTGACGATACTGTCGGGACATATTTGAGAATCATGGTAAGTCGATGCTATTCCACTTCCTGAAAATCCCTTCCCATTTTTCTTTGGTCTTCCTCGCTTTTTTTCCCTCTCCTTTTGTTTTTTGCACCTCTAAATTTTTTATGAAACCCTCATGTCGTCCACGCGCTTCATTCACACCAATAGAATACACTAAATATTCCAGATCATTTTTTAGCGTGAGGAAGTCCAGCCTTTACCCTATACAATGCATCAGCCCATTTGTGCGGACTGTTCGCATAATTTTTTTCATTTTCTTTTAAATAATCTTTTCTATTATCAATTGTTTCTGCAGCAAATCTTTGAAGATCACGCATACTCATTCCATCAATTATAGCTAAACCCTCCTCGGTAAATCGTTCGCGTTGTCTTACGACCATATTTTTCTCTTCTGTTAAAATCAGTTCTTTTTTTACTTCCTCTTTGTTTTGCTCTACAGGTTTAACATCCTTAGATATTTCTTTAAGTAAATCGGCTATTGGTTTCTCACCGGTACGTCGGAATGCATCGTCGGTATCACCGTACAAAGTCGTTTTCAAACTAGTAGTAATCGGAGCAAACATTTCTTGCTGTCCAGCAAATAGATCAGTTTTTGCCTGTTGGCTCTCTTGTAGTTTTTCCTTCAGGCGTTCATGGACTGGTAAAAATTTATTAATCGCGTCGAGCTTTTCTCGGGCAAATCTAGTCGATGGAGCTTCTTTAACTTCCATATTATAAAATTATGGTATCTATTAATTGTAAAATTTTCGGTTGATAACATATCACCGTATGAGACCGGTACATTACACAAAGGAATAAACAAAAAGGGACTCGGACGATACCGTTTATGTCGCTATGGTGGCTAATGCAGTTATACTGGCGAAATGTGTCTTGATAGTTTGACTGGCTTTAGGTGGCGTAGTTGAAATAGTTCCCTGTGTTAAGGGATAGTTGTATAGTTTCTATGGCATGAATTGCTGTCGTTACGGAAACCTGATGAAGCGAAATTATGCCGATGTCATATATATATATATATATATATATATATATATATATATATATATATATATATATATATATATATATATATATATATATATATGTATATATAAAGGTGTGATATCTGTGGTCATGAGTTGATTAGAGTTAAAATTTATGTATATAATAGACACGTCAAGCTTGCTAATTTACAGTCGAAGTTGTATAAAAGTCTTTAGAAATATGGGCACAACGTATGACTTCTAGCGTAATCACGCCTGGGTTTGACACCTCACGATCAAGCAAATACCCCTTGCTTGCAACAAGAAATATATTTAAATATCATATACAATAATATCATTTTACATTTAAAATATTATCATGTTTTACTATGCAAGAAATTTTATTTAAAAACACAAAGGATTCCAAGAGTTAACATTGTTTCCCTCTTATTACCGTTTAAAGCACACTAAAACAAATTACATAATAGAGAGTTATCTCCACTTGCATATAATGTGTTAGCGTCGTTAAAAACATAATAACTACAATGCTAAGCTAGACCTTATTTGGTGTGTAAGTAAACCCTGAGCAGAAAATAATATATGATATAAATTATTATTTAAACTTGGGATTTTCAGTTTAATGGCAGTTGGTTGTTACAAAGTTCACGGACAACGACGGGATTTTCAGTGTAATGGCAGTTGGTTGTTACAAAGTTCACGGACAACGACGGGATTTTCAGTTTAATGGCAGTTGGTTGTCAGTTTAATGGCAGTTGGTTGTTACAAAGTTCACGGACAACGACGGGATTTTCAGTTTAATGGCAGTTGGTTGTTATAAAGTTCACGGACAACGACGGGATTTTCAGTTTAATGGCAGTTGGTTGTCAGTTTAATGGCAGTTGGTTGTTACAAAGTTCACGGACAACGACGGGATTTTCAGCTTAATGGCAGTTGGTTGTTACAAAGTTCACTGACAACGACGGGATTGTCAGTTTAATGGCAGTTAGTTGTTACAAAGTTCACGGACAACGACGGGAAAGAAACTCCTAACTGCGCCAGAATCTTCATTGCAAATGGGTGAAAAAAGGTTTAAATAATTTTCAATTTCTTCATTTGGTCTATTTCAGATTTACTTAAACTTACTTAATTTGGAATATTTCAAGGAATAGTTTTAGAGGTTTTGTTTTTTTTTATTCTAGTTAGCTTTCACCATTCAATTCAGCTGAATACAAGAAAAGTTAAGTGATATGTAGATAATATATTAATTAAAGGGACTATTTCCTGGCTACAGGGTTCGATAAAAGGCAACGTATGTTTTAAGTGCATGTACACGCTTTAACTTCAACGTAAATCTTCTTTCTCTTTGAATCTCACTTTCAGTAAAATTCTAAAATCTCAAATCGTTTTATTTCATGAACTTTGTATTAGGCAGAAAGATTTTCGAAGAGCCATAAACACCTTCCTTCGGGAAAGGGTTACTAGAAAAAATATAACTACAGTTATGACATAATTTAATACATAGAAACATACATTCGGAACAACTATGGTATACACACAAGACGCGCAATACATTCCCATTTCTCGGAGAGACATACACATTTTCAAGAGATACTAATAATCAAACAAAATTCGTCCTGAGATTCGAACAGGTCGTATAGCTGATTTCATGAAAAAGGTTTGGTAAATACTACATTGGGCAGACTAGTACAAGTTTGGTAAACAATACATTGGGCAGACTTGTACTAGTCTGTTAAACAATACAATGAGTAAACTAATACTAGGTTGGTAAATAATGTTTCGGGCAGACTAGTAACAGTTTGGTAAACAATACATTGGGCAGACCAGTACTAGTTTGTTTGTTAACCAATACATTAAGCAGACTAGTACTAATTTGGTAAACAATACATTGGGCAGACATGTACTAGTCTTTTTAACAATACATTGGGTAGACTAATACTAGGTTGGTAAAACATGTTTTGGTCAGACTGGTACCAGTTTGGTAAACAATACATTGGGTAGACCAGTACTAGTTTGTTAAACAATACATTGGGCGGACTATTTCTAATCTGGTAAACAATACAATGGGCAGACTAATACTAGTCTGTTAATCAATACTTGTTTTTTAAACAATACATTTGGCATACTAGTACTAGTCTGGTAAACAATACAATGGGCAGAATAGATCTAGTTTGTTAGTACAATGGGCAGACTAGTACTAGTTTGTTAATACAATGGGCAGATTAGTACTAGTTTGTTAATACATTGGGCAGACTAGTACTAGTTCGTTAATACAATGGGCAGACTAGTACTAGTTTGTTAATACATTGGGCAGACTATTGCTAGTGTTGTTAATTAGGCAGCTTAGTCTGATACTGGGATATATTTTTCTACGTATAAATTTTATTTTAATCAGAAAAAAAATAAATCTATGGGAATTTATTTTAAAAGTACAGATCATTCGCTGAACAGCTGTTCAAAAGTATTTCGATTGAATTATATTCAGAAATGGAATGTCCTATAAAAAATTATTGGATCAAGAAATTTAAAACTTTAAACACTTGGGCTGCTAATATACAAAAGGAAATTAAGAAATTATCAATAAATTAATAAATCCAGCAGCCCGAGTGTGAAATTGACTAGAAAGGAGTACGCCAAAATTAAAGAAAAATACGAAGCGCGTATTATTCTCTTGGACCATTGCACGAGGGAGCCAAACGAATTGCTACGAATGTATTGTGTTGCTTAATCCCAACCCCAACCCTTTGTGAAGATAGTAAAGAATTCAACAATCTGAACCCATTTCACTAGAGGACATATCTTTATTAATAAGAGTGTTGATAAAATGGCATGAACCCTATTCCTAACCAGGAGTCGCATAAATAGGCAATCAAAGAGTCACATTATTTCCACACCCAAACCTTCCGAGATTATATAAGAATAAATTGATAATTATAATGCATGCCATATAAAAACAAATACATGCTATATAGAAGTTTACAGGAATAATTCATACAAATGCCTTGACAAGAAATGTCAGTGGCAAAATGCAAAGGAAATTTTTGCATAAATCCTGTAAGGTTTTCAGTTTCATGCTTGACTGATTGTGGCACACCATCGTTTGGATCTGAAAAAAACCAAACAACAATAATTGCTTTAGTTTTGTATCGATGTCTTGAATTATTTGGGCCAATATTCATGTCTTAAATGTTAAATAATTAAAAGTGCAGATTAATGATAATCGTCGTCATTATAATCATCGTCACCATCTCCATCGTCATTGCCATACCTATTATTGAATAGACTCAAATGTAAATGTTAATGAAGAAATAATTCCTAAATGGATTATTAGGGGTTGGATTTACAGCCCATAGATGCAACTGGAGCGAAATGCCTTCACCAAAGGCACTTAATGTGGTCTTTGTGCTGTGAAATGGATTCGAATCCTCAACGTTCTGATTAAGTGTCTGTCGAACTAACCATTGTGTCATCTGAGTTATAAACCTAAGAGATGCACTCACCTATTTCGAACCTTTCGCAACACATAGTCCTTCTTGGCACCACTGCAACATAAAATAATGATGCGTGTCTGAAGACAAAAGAATAAATATACAGACTAACATTGATCATTTTGTATGCCAGTACATTTAAATGGGCATTATTGTAAAAAATACTGAACGATTTCTCATTACACCAAATCCAAAATCATTATAAAATATTAAAGTGACATGACATACGTTATCACAAACCGTATGTGCCTACTGTGTTTGAGAGAGAGAGAGAGAGAGAGAGAGAGAGAGAGAGAGAGAGAGAGAGAGAGAGAGAGAGAGAGAGAGAGAGAGAGAGAGAGAGAGAGAGAGAGAGAGTTACACGGTTTGGTCCACACGCAGTCCCTGTAGCTGCAATTATATATTTATTCTCACATATGCCCGTTTGTGGATCAGTACACTGCATGAAATGGCAAATCATTTCAGGTACGCTCTTTGAAAGAAAGAATAAAAGATGTACAGTGAGAGGAGTATAAGGTGACTTTACTATCTTTCCTAGGGGAAATATTTTAATTTGGTGGCACTAGTGACTACAATAGTAGTACAAACCGTGTTCTATCCCGGCCGCTATAGTGACTAGAAACTTACAAACCGTGTTCTAAGCCGACCGCAATGGAACTACGAAATTTAAAAAACCGTGTTCTAACCGGACAGCAATAGTTATAATCTGAACGATTTTCTAGTTGCATTTGGTTTCGCAAATATCCCTTACGTTACTATGGTAACTGGGAAAGAATAACGCGTTCATAGGTGTGATCTGAATAATAACCATCAACACAGTGATTTCTGCATTATTTGGAAATAATTTTCATTCTAATGAAATGATGCAAATTTTAATGGAAGATGCATTTATGAAGCTACAGAATTTCATGACTAGCAGTAGAGGATTTGCGGGGTATGACGATTCTAGGAGTAAAATTTGCTTCGATATTCTCTAAATGTTACAATATACAAAACATGCTAAAAGTGTTATGTTTGAAAACACAACTAGCAGTATAGCTTCTACCTTTCACGTGAAATTCGTTAAAGAAATGATAAATAAAAAAACACGTATCCTATCATGATATATTTTTAATGGTAATAGTAGTTACTGCGTCAGAACTTATATGAGGATGAGTGACCTGACTGTATCAAAACCAACCGTGCGTGAGATTTATTGTTGGTGACTATTACAGATCAGATGGTAGAGTATGTAGCTACATGATAAAAATAGTTATCTTCTCAGGTAACAAACCATTATTACTTGCTCTGTCTTCTGTTACATCAGCTCCACATACATTATCATAGACTTTCCGATGATGTTTTTTCCTTAATGTATTTTCCATTAATACAATAAATTCGCAATAAAATACATACAGAAAATGAAGCTGATGCTGAAAAATTTTAATCTACATCAATAATTATCATCTTGTCAGCGTGATTACAGATCTAATATTTAAATTCATAAAGAAACATCATATAGTTGCAAGCTTTTTCGAATTGTAAAAAGCTTATTAACCACCTGTTGTTATTGCTGATTTTAACGCCATTGTTCAGCACGAGATAGGCTATAAATGACGGCCAGTATGAATGGTGGAGGAAAAAACCCAGGAATGAACTGCCGACCCATGAGAATCTGCTGGCAAAGTTTCTCACATAACCGCATTGGCGGAATCCGAGACTAGATCCGACACCACCTATAAACACGACATAAGGTTCACCTTCCTAACTCTATTTTGTTCATATAGATATAAATTTTAAAGTTAGGTAGACAACACCGATTCTAAAAGTCATCTCCAGGAAATGAGTGTATTTCAGAGGAGCCAAATGTCAGTCACCATGTTAGTCATCAAAATTAATGGCACCAATGAATTAATCCAGAACCTGAAAGCTCATTATATGTCTGGTTTTTGGATTTCCTATGTATCAAAGATTATGCATATTAGTGACCGTCACTACAGAGTACACAAACGAGCAGAAGAAAACTGGTTTTTAACTTTGAAACTCTTAAATTGTTTATACTTTTGCCGACTTTAAAGCATCTTTTCTACGTCAGCGACAATTATTAAACAAGCTCTTCATTTAATAAGAGTTTGGCAAACACATATTATCAAGCAGATTGGAAGGTCTTGCTCCAATGATAAAAGTCAGTTAGTAAGAACGAAATGTCTCCAATGTGTTCGGATCAACTTGTACATTGTATCTCCTGATGATGTATCAACTCGTAAATTGTATCTCCTGATGATGTATCAACTCGTAAATTGTATCTGTTGATGATTTTTCAGTAAGCATTCAGAAACTTATGTTTCGTCTAGGTGCATTTACAAATTTATTTCTAAAAGACTGTTTGCTAAAGCAAATGAAGCATTATTGTATCTAATTCGAACAAAACTGTACCTTCAGTACACATTCCATCTATTTTATTGTTCATCAATCTTGCATGCCATGCAGACAAACAAATTAGTCTACACATTAAAAGCAGGAAAATAAGAGCTACAAATAATGCAAGTTTTTTAAATTCCCACCTAACAAAAAAGGTTACCAAAACATCTGTAAAGAATATTTGACCTTTGCAAATTCATTAGTCCTCATAAAATCTCTTTATTTTGCAGAGCAAATTCAAACAAAGCTAAACTGCAGAAAGTGTTGCAGATTAATGAAAATAGAGAACTATTGCATACTATTAAAAGTTTGTTTTTGTAAGAAGTGTTGAATATCATAAAACCAATAAGGCAATGAGTATGGTATATTAATGAAAGCAAAGAGCGCAGATAATTGGAATTTAAAAGAATAAGAAAATAAATTCAGAGAAAATGTCAAGAAATGGAATCTCTGCTTGAGTGAAAGGCTAAAACAAACGGTTAAAGGAAAGGTGTAATACGTATAGCAGGTTTTAGAGCTATTGGTTTGACATTAACTCCTCTTGGTACAGCCACTGTAATGGTTGATTATGACTGACATGAGTAGACAAAGTGTTCTAATCAATTATATTAGTACAGGAATTACTGATAAGAGATATCTGAATTAATGTGTTTGCTTAGCCTCTACTCTTCAACACAATGGCAACGCAATGTTTCAATAGTTTTTATTTCAGGTTTGAGTTCTTCACTTTTGATTCATGGGAAAGAGTGTTGATTTTTAAAATAAAAATGGTTTGTGACTGATAAACAATCATACTGTCTGTAATATCTTCGCGATGGTTAAGGTGTTGTCATTGACAAAATCTCAAAACAACAGTTGTTATGGCCTGATGTAACATAATGCGCAATTAAACCATTTATATCCAATGGTCTTCTGAAACATGTGTTCAGAGTAAACATTAGGGTCCAAAGTTTTACATTTAGGAACAGTGTTGGATTTTAAACAGAGAATTATTATACTGAATATTAACTCAGCAGATTCACTGATAGAGCATTAGACAGATGGAACATCAGACCTGTGATATTAGACAGATGGAACATCAGACCTGTGATATTAGACAGATGGAAAATCAGATCTGTGACATTAGACAGATGGAGCATTAGACCTTTTGACATTAGACAGATGGAACATTAGACAGATAGAACATTAGACAGAAAATTAGACAGATGGAGCATTAGACAGATGAAACATCAGACCTGTGACATTAAACAGATGGAACATCAGACCTGTGACATTAGACAGATGGAAAATCAGATCTGTGACATGAGACAGATGGAACATCAGACCTGTGACATTAGAAAGATGGAACATTAGACCTGAGACATTTAGACAGATGGAACATTAGACATCTAGAACCTTAGACAGATGAAACATTATACAGATGGAGCATTAGACAGAATGAGCATCATACCTGTGAGATTAGACAGATGGAACATTAGACCTGTGACATTTACAGATGGAACATTAGAAAGATGGAGCATTAGACCTGTGACATTAGACAGATGGAACATCAGACCTGTGACATTAGACAGATAGAACATCAGACAGATGGAGCATTAGACAGATGGAGCATTAGACCTGTGACATTAGACAGATGGAACATCAGACCTGTGATATTAGATAGATGAAACATTAGACAGATCGAACATTAGACAGTTGGAGCATTATACAGATGGAGCTTCAGACCTGTCACATTAGACAGATGGAACATTAGGCCTGTGACATTAGATAGATAGAATATTAGACAGATGGAGCATTCGACAGATGGAACATTAAATAGATGACGCATTAGACTGATGGAACATCAGACCTGTGACATTAGACAGATTGAACATCAGACCTGTGACATTAGACATATGGAACATCAAGACCTGTGATATTAGACAGATGGAACATTAAAAAAAATATAACATTAGACAGATGGAACATTAGACAGATGGGACATCAGACATTAGATGGAACATTAGACATGTAACATTAGACAGATGGAACATTAGACAAATGGAGCATTAGACAGATGGATCATTAGACCTCTGACATTACCCCGTAAAATGAACATATCAAGGCGATTCAGGAAAGTTTGTATTCTTGACACTACTGAATCATCACAGTGATATAATCCTTAAATGACTTCGAATCCATCTACAACAATTTCAATATACTGTTTAGTACAAACAATCTTACCAACGCATTATAATTCCAGCACATAATTTAAATAAATGGTTTCTCTCAAAATAAATTTAAAAACACCAGTAAATTCTTTTGCAGACTGAATTTAGTAATAACAACAGGAATAAGAAGAGGAAGACTCGTTTTTATCTTAGCTTGTATATACGCCAGCAAAAGATATCTATCTATCTATCTATCTATCTATCTATCTATCTATCTATCTATCTATCTATCTATCTATCTATCTATCTATCTATCTATCTATCTATCTATCTATCTATCTATCTATCTATCTATCTATCTATCTATCTATCTATCTATCTATCTATCTATCTATCTATCTATCTATCTATCTATCTATCTATCTATCTATCTATCTATTGTTCAGTTGTACTATGCTTATGATAAAATACCGCATAAAAAAGATTCAAGAATAATTTAGGATGGGAACGTGTACTGAGAAGGACATCAATACTGCACGATTATTGCCATAGACGGGAAACGATCCTACACAGATACACACACTGTACATACCTGACAATAAATGGATCGAGGGCCATTCATGATTTGACACTGCTCATTGAGGGTATATCTCTCTCCTGGACTTTGCATCATAAACTTTCTCCATTCTTCCAAAGATAACGCACTATAAACCCCTTTTTGCTTCAGACATGGTCTGAAATTCGAAATGGACTGGTTAGAGTGATACATAAAGAGGTATATAGACACACACACACACACACACACACACACACACACACACACACACACACACTGTAGCTTGTTCTGCCTACCTACCCATTGACCTTATTATTTATCTGCCTACTAAATACGAGGGCACGTTCCTACTAAT
Source organism: Potamilus streckersoni (assembly GCA_016746295.1). Lineage (NCBI taxonomy): Eukaryota > Metazoa > Mollusca > Bivalvia > Unionida > Unionidae > Potamilus > Potamilus streckersoni. The sequence goes on along the minus strand of JAEAOA010001650.1, from coordinate 165,972 downwards.
TAGCCTACGTGTATTTACTTGAATTAATACGAAAGCACGTTTATATGCTGGACACAAGGCGTGAATATAGAGTCAAGGATACATCCTACATCTCATGGTCAAGGTATATTTGTATTCAAAATTGCATCACTGCCTTTCAATCGCAGAGGTTTTAACCTGGTCAGTTCTCCAAGGTTGATGTGCACAGTGGTGTTCGTACTGTAACATTAGTCGCGCCAGTGACCTTTTTCAAAGAAATCAGAAAATCTGATAGTGTCTCTAAAAACATTGTACCTACTTGCGTTTCATTGTCTTCCTGAACGATTTCACAGAGCAATTAGAGAATCGCCAGTGGTTCCATGTGTATCTCGTGGTTAGACTAAATTTTGGATATTTTGGAGTCATTATAAACGAATCCTCGGCCTTGCAAGCGATGGAGGCCATTTCTCCGTCATGCCACGATCCAAGACTGCAAATAACAAACAAGCAAAATACATGTCTATATATTTCATAAAGTGCAACCATTGATAATAACATAATTCAATAGAAATTTTTTACCAAGGGCGGCCAGTATCAGACTAGTGTCTCTTTATACAGGCCCGGCCATAGGTCAAGGCGAACGAGGCAATCACATTAGGCCTGCACTTCTCAATGCAAGATTTTTGCTTGGGGCCCCGCGCTCATAGTTTGCTGCCTTAGGCCCGCACTTCTTAGGGCCGGGCCTGGATTTGTATATTTTCCCGAACACAAATTTTGAATTACAATTAAACCTTTCATTTATGTATTCTTTTTACACGCTGGTCACATAATTTACATAAGATGTGATTTCATTGAAACGATTTACATGGAAGGCAAATATGCCTTATATAATAATATGTTTTAGACTGATAACTGGCACATAAAATCTCTGTTATATATAATGAATAACAAAATATTTGATCTTTGAAGAAGCAAAAATGTTTTTAAAAATCTTAAACGGAAGTTATGTAAGGCAAGGTTAAAAAACAAAGAATTTGTAATTTAGGCAATATGTTATTCTCTTTGGTGTATATTTTTTGGTTTTTCGTAGTGAAGTTATCATACATTTTAGTACGCAAATATGGCGCATTTTCCATTTAATTTTTATTTAGCAGGCTTATGTTCATTCATTTCACAACTTTAGTTATTCAAGGTGTTTTTTTTTAAAAAGTCTCTGGGTTAGTATTAGGTATGATACACATTTTCAATTACTTTAGTATATGTTATTATTATTATTATTATTATTATTATTATTATTATTATTATTATTATTATTATTATTATTATTATTATTATTATTATTATTATTATTATTATTATTATTATTATTATTATTATTGCATTTTTGATGCTTTTTGTGTTTCTTTTGTCTTTTTTTCTTGTTTTGACAAATATGTCCTTTTAAGTTTTAAGTTTATATTTTCTCGTTGATAACTTTTATTACCAATTAAGTGAACGATGACTTTGCGATCAATTATATATATTAAAAGGACCCATATATACAGTTGTGAAATGGCTATATATTGAAGTAGACTCAAATGACTGATATCAATGAAACGATATTAATATGAACTTTAATAGATTTTAGGATATATAATAACACTAGAAAGTTATTGTTCACTTTTATTAAATTTAAATATATCTTAGATAAATTAAGATAGTTAAATAAGTTAGTAATATTATATCTATATCGTAAAAAATTGAATAGCAGGATTAAAAAAAACCCAATTAATCAATTTAAGTTCTGTTGATAAAGTCCTATAATTTCTGGGAATATTTGCAAGCAAAAGAATTCGTAAAAGATATTATACTCATTATCATTATAGTGAACCAAACATATCATACTCATTATTATTATATCGAAACAAAGATATTATATTCCTTTTCATTATAGGGATCCAAAGGTATTATACTCTATGTTATATTAAAGATATTATATATTATACATTATCATTATAGGGAATCAAAGATATCATACTCTATATTTTATCAAAGATATTATATATTATACTCTTTATCATTATAGGGATCCAAAGATATTATACTCTATATTTTATTAAAGATATTATATATCATAAATTTTCATTATAGGTGACGAAATGTTTTATACTCATTATCATTATAGGGAACCAAAGATATTATACTCATTATCATTATAGGGAACCAAAGATATTATACTCATTATCATTATAGGGAACCATAGATATTATATTCATTATCATTATAGGGAACCAATGATATTATACTCATTATCATTATAGGGAACCAAAGTTATTAAACTCGTTATCAATATAGGGAACCAAATATTTTATACTCATTATCATTATAAGGAACTAAATGTATTATATTCTTTATCATTATAGGGAACCAAAGATATTATACTCATTATCATTATAGGGAACCAAAGTTATTAAACTCGTTATCATTATAGGGAACCATAGATATTATATTCATTATCATTATAGGGAACCAAAGATATTATACTCATTATCATTATCGGGAACCAAATATATTTTGCTCGTTATCATTATAGGGAACCAAAGATATTATACTCATTATCATTATAGGAACCAAAGATATTATACTCATTTTTATTATATGAAACAAAAGGTATTATATTCATTATCATTATAGGGAACCAAGTATATTATACTCATTATCATTATAGGGAACCAAAGATATTATACTCATTATCATGATAGGGAAACAAAGATATTATACTCATTATCATTATAGGGTACCAAAGATATTATACTCATTATCATTAGTGGGGACCAAAGATATTATACTCATTATCATTATAAGGAACCAAATATATTATGTTCGTTATCATTATGGGGAACCAATGCCGCATACGTTTTGATAGAAGGGACTTAAAGACGGGCACTTTCTTTAAGATTTTTAATATCTAGATTATTCATACTGATTTCCTTTTTGATAACTGGATTATTCATACTGATTTTCTTTTGAAAAACTGGATTATTCATACTGATTTCCTTTTTGATAACTGGATTATTCATACTGATTTTCTTTTGAAAAACTGGATTATTCATACTGATTTCCTTTTTGAATCATGTCACAGGTAGCAATACTATAACCTTTAAATATAGTTAATATACAACCTCTTGTGGATATAATACCATTATGATTTTTGTCATCATTTTGTATGCTTACTTTGATCATTAGAAAATATGAATGAGAATGTTTTTTCATAGAATCATTACGCACATCAATTTCTGTACTTCCATTTGCACAGTCAAATGATTTCTTTGAATATATCAGGTCCATCGGCATACCTATTTAGCATTAGAATCATTAATACCTGTGCTATAGTCAATAATACCAGTATTAGAATCATTAATATCTGTATTAGAATCATTAATACCTGTATTAGAAATATTAGTACCTGTATTAGAATCATTAATACCCGTACTTGAGTCATTAATACCAGCATTAGAATCATTAATACCTGTATTAGAATCACTAATACACGTATTAGAATCATTAATACCTGTATTAGAATCATTAATACCTGTATTAGAATCACTAATACACGTATTAGAATCATTAATACCTTTATTAGAATTATTAATACCTGTATTAAAATCATTAATGCCTGTATTAGAATCATTATTACCTGTATTAGAATCATTAATACCTGTATTAGAAATATTAGTACCTGTATTAGAATCATTAATACCTGTATTAGAATCATTAATACCTGACAAGATAATTATTGTCATCGTATTCATACCCTCATCATTATTTCGATATTAAATTCACCAGTAACTTAACAATCTTGCTAAATTCAACACTAAATTAACAACGTAGCATCCGTACAAAAAACGTGTATACAAACGCATATGTAAACCTGACGAAATCATGATAAAAATAAAAATATTCGTATATATTCAGTTTAAATATATGTAAATACAGTGACGCGCTTTCATATCTTTATTGAATGCATTTGACCTATTTAAGGATCGTGAATGTTTTTTATTTATTATTTCTGGCTTACAAATGCGTTTTGTTATAAAAAATATTGTATATAGATGTCACTTTGTTTGTATTACACTATAAACAATGAATCAAAGATATAACAATGACATCAAATCTTTTTAAAACTATGTTTGCAAATTTTAACTGGATTGTAATCGTTTGATTTTAGTTTCCTCAAATCTTAAAGACTTTAATTATTTTGTATCATTTTCATAAATTATGTAAAATAATTAGCAAATAAAACAAAGCGAATCTTTTATAATTATTATAGCTGAATGTAAATCTCCAATATTTATTATTTTTTTTGGTCTCTTTTTGATGATGAAACCCAACAGCAGGCAGGGTGAAGGACAAAAATTGATTGGCTTTACAAGTAAACAAATTCGCCTTACAAAGTCAGGACAAAATAACTTCAATAATAGTATAACAAAAATGAGCTAACCTGACAAAGTCAGGCGTATAGAAATATAATTAGTTAGAGACTTTGGTTTAGCATTATTGACCTTTTTTCCGCCTCTGTAGGAACCCTTATTTTTCGTTAATGACTCGAGCAAAATTTTGTAGGGTTCACCCTGCCTGCTGCTTAAATTTATTTTTAACTCTCTCACTTTGTTTGAGTTTGCATCTGAGGGAAATAAATTTATATTTTGGAAACTTGAATGCTTATTGGGTTTTACCATATCTTGTTACTTAGCTTAATCTCTTAGACGTTACAAAATTCAAGCAATAAATGCACAATTGATTCCGTTTTCAATTCACATCAACTAAATTTATTCTTATATAGTATTCTGTATTTGTATTAAAATGAATTGTAGACAATGTTTTATGCAAAATGTTTTAATTTAACAAGCCCCATGTTTTGAATCATTAATGTGAGCAAGTAAAGAAAATTGATGAATCGTTTAATCTGAGTGTATAAATAGTTTGGTTACACCACGTTAATAACTTACGATTTCGTTAATGTTCAACTTCATAGTAAATTCTTGTCTTGTGTTTCGTATATAACTTGCAACGGTTTTAAAGCAATAATTGATTAATATGTTACTCATTGTAAATAGTTTATTTAAATCGATACACGTTTAAGGTATTCCGTTTATGTTTTTGTCTAATGATTTTCTCAACCATTGTATCTGGAATGCTTTTATAAAATCCATAGATGTACGAAATACTACCTCCATTCTTATAATCTTGATAAACCTTTAAGTCTTTTAATACAACTGGATCTGCATTGCAAATAAATTTATAGCAGGTTACGGTGAGAGTTGAAGTGAATCAGACAAAAAATGAAATATGTGCATACGTTTACGTAACTCTAAATATGTAATTATGGTAATGTATCCACAGAGAATAATTCTTTTCCTTTAACAACTATTTCGAGCTCGTTTTAATTTCTTCATTTTCACATGTGAATTTAAATCTATAAGATATAGTAGCATACCTTTAAAAAGGGACGTACAAAAATATAAAATTTACTTACTCGCAACCTTTTAATACAGTCTTCTATTTGGCTCCCATAATGCTCCAATTGAATTACACTTGTTATTTTCATTATCGTTTTAAATCTGATGTTGTATAAGATTTTTGTTACATAACTTATGTAGCTATTAAAGATAAATGACTTTATGTAAAATAGTTCACCAACACCGGCAGATTGGCTTTATTATTATTATTATTATTATTATTATTATTATTATTATTATTATTATTATTATTATTATTATTATTATTATTATTATTATTATTATTATTATTATTATTATTATTATTATTATTATTATTATTATTATTATTATTATTATTATTATTACCATCATTATTATTAATTTTGTTTTATTGCTCCTTATTTATTCCTGTAGCAACTACGGCACGCAAATAAACAGTTTAGGGACAAATTAGATATGCTTTATCTATATTTCCAATTATTATTTTAGTTTTATATTATGTAAATGAACTATCTCCGTTATGTAAGAGTTTCAACCCTGAAATATCGAATCCAGAAGGTTTATTTATCTTAACTTTTACTTTCTTTGAAATATATATATATATATATATATATATATATATATATATATATATATATAGATATATATATATATATATATATATATATATACAGTTTTAATTATGCTTTAGTTATCTATGAACACATTGTACATAAACAAGAAATAAACCGCAAAAAACCCCACTAATAATTGATTACAAAAATGATAACGAATGTTCAATAGTTTATCAGAACTCAAGTTATATAATAAACAATTATTAAAACCTTATGGTGTATAAAAGTGTTTATAAAGAATTAATAAAAATAAATTTAGACTAAATTTTGATGTGATCTTTCATTATAAAGTATTATTAAATAATAAATAAATTAAAAAGTAAATTGAAATAATATCAAAAATATCAAATAGTATAACATTATGAACTAATTATAAATAGGGGAAATAATTAAAAAATTGAGAAACAGAGAGAGAGAGAGAGAGAGAGAGAGAGAGAGAGAGAGAGAGAGAGAGAGAGAGAGAGAGAGAGAGAGAGAGAGAGAGAGAGGGAGAGAGAGAGAGAGAGAGTAGTAGTAGTAGTAGAAGAAAGTAAGAGTTTCAATCCAAACCTTACTCCCATCCTCCAAACAAATATACAATTACCACTCACACACCACTACCCCGTTAAAACATAAGGTTTGTATTGAAACTCTTACTTCCTTCTACTATTGAGAGAGAGAGAGAGAGAGAGAGAGAGAGAGAGAGAGAGAGAGAGAGAGAGAGAGAGAGAGAGAGAGAGAGAGAGAGAGAGAGAGAGAGAGAGAGAGCATTTTGTCAATGTTGGTGCAATATGAAGCTCTTACCAGTTAATATTGTTTGTATTTAATTTTCAAGTTGTCTTGGTGTGGGCGTGCGTAAATTCAAAGCTTGTCATTGCTAGTCAATATCGTCAATCATATTTGCTCCATTATTCCATATAAATAAGAAAGGAATTAATTTTGTGTTAAATTTGTGCCCTACCCTTCCGCAAGGTAGAAAAATGATAAAAAAAACACTTATTTGAAAATAATATGAAATAATCTAACCTTGCATTGTTATCATTTATTTCTTCTTTTTTTTGATCATGCCAAATTTATTAAAGAAAAGAATATTAAAACGAACTCCGCGTATGTAGTGGATGCCAGTTTGCATATGTGTTCATTCTGTGGTCTGAATCGGTCATGTCAAATAACAAAATCACAAAAGATACGATAATATCACCCGATTGCTTGAAAACACATGACATCCACGCATGAAGTTACAAGATGCAAATTGACCAATATTGCATTTTATCCCGATTAACTATACGACGGTATCTCGCAAATAAAAATCATTATCTTAAAATACATTCACTGTGAGTGCAAATGATAATCTTTTCGCTAGCAGGGGTTACAAAGGTGTTATTAAAGCACGTTATTGTTATGTATACTATTTGCCCTGCAAACTATAAATTATGTCACATCCGGGAAACAAATAGAAGCCCGAGTGATGGATAAACACAACTTGGAGCGAGCATGAAACTCTTTCCTTAACATTTCCGACGGGATATTAAATACAAAGTTAATTTTATTACAAAGCAAACAACTCCGAAAACTGATTTTTGTATCTTTTAAGTATGCCGATTTTTCTTATGAAGTCGACCGACATAAGGAAGTCAACTTTGGTTACTTTAGATTCTTTTAAGTTTGTCGATTTTCTTTTTGCTTTTAGTAAAGTTGGCTGACATATAGAAGCCAACATTGATTCCTTTTTACATGTATTAACGGGAATTTTCAAAATAAATTGAAACAATGCAACAGTTTAAAAAGCGACTCAATCTAGTGCGTCGCGCACGCATATCGCTATAAGGCTGAACAGTAAATTAGTTTTCAGTAGTTTCATCTAAATGTTTTATTATATGACAGCAAGAAGCAGCTGCCTCGTCTTTTGGGGATAATGTACGTCATTTCCGGCTGTCGTCCTAGGTGGGAAATCGTAGCTAAGGGGTAGTAACTGCGCTGTATCCGTATTTTTCGAGTAATTAAATTATTATTTCTATTTTGCACTTGATAATCTTTTGTTCCTTTTGTGCGAGTATAACCACTTTTAATCATTTAATGAAAATCTGATGTAAACAGAACAATATTGGAGTGCGACCGGTGATCTTTAATGTTAAATATCTTCTCTAATTCTAAACGAGAAGCACTGGACACCAGAAGGTCTAAGGAAAAGAAACAAAGCGGAATATAAATAGGGAGTCGACTTACCTGTGTCCAAGTTCGTGTGCTGCAGAGTGTACCGTTAGAAAATAATCAAATGTAAAGACGACCTGAACTCTGAGACCAATGTTACATACTTGTCCTCGGTAGGAGGCCCCTGAAGAGAAATAAAGTAAACATTAATTTTCCTAATTCAATAAGATTTTATTCTACATATTTTGCACCTAATGCATGGCAAAGGAAGAGGAACTGAAAACGGGGACAGTAAAGTTAATGCCATACTGACATCAACAGGTAAGCTAATATACGCATAGGGATTTCATTCTATGCCAACAATGAAATGTGTTACTCTAGTGTATAAGAAAATAGAACCGAGTTTTGGGACTTCTCTTCGATATGATAGCGGTATTAGCTACCGCATAATTTCTGTCCGAAGTCATAGATTTATATTTCGCCATTACAAAAGATTGTCTCTAAATATTTTGGTATATCAAATGCATCCGGATAAAAGAAAAAGACAAAATGCTATGTGCTGAAGTAGATCAAGCTTACTGTCTGGTATGCTAACATAATGTGACACGCGTTAATGCAATAGCATCACTGAGGATGGCAGATCGTCGCTAGAGGACATAGTTTATCATTCGAGGGTATAAGTACTTCTCTCAAACGAAATAATTCATGTCCAAGAAGAATTCGACTTCAATCACATGCTATGAATAGTTTTCCGTTGTCTTCCTAATTTTACGCCGATAATTACACGGGGTCCAAGTCATACCAATATGAACTCAATATCATCTCAATACACTCATATGGAAGGTCAATCAATGAAGACGATATCATTTTAACGTTAAAAGTTTACGTAAACCTTGCAGTCTGTGGACAGGAGTTGTTGAAATTTTTCAATTTCCGTTACTTTCCTCGTAGCTGTAGCAAAGAGCAATATCTGCAATCAATGCTTGCCTTATATATGGGTTATCCGTCAGCTTTATTTAGACAGTTATAAACTTCCAGCAGAGATTATAGCTGATGGCTTCCAGCGGAAAATTAAGCTGATGGCTTCCAAAATTATAATTTTTCCAGCTTGAAAATAATTACGTTTAACTACTTAGTTCCTGGATAATTTCCCGTCATTTTCCGTCACATTCTGTCATTTTCCCTTTGACTGTTATTCTCTTTGTCACGAAAATGGAGGCTAAAACTCAATGCTTTTCCTAAGTATTACATTTCTTCAATTTTTCTGTGTTCCGTGAAATTTCCGTGATGCCCATTTTCGACGCTAGATCCGATGATGACGCGTGAGGTAAACCGGCACTATCCTTTGATGTGGGTGTCAGAATCCTATTCCGTAGTGTGGTAACATATCTATTGAGTTTATTAGCCTTCCTAACACACCTACGACGTCAAATACAGTTGATAAGGCTTTCACACAATGTCCTACTAAATATTTTGCTGACACTGACGTTATAGTGACCATTCAACAAATTGTGACTGGTATAGTGCATGAAGAGACACTCATAAGTTTGCATCACGGTAAACACTAGGTTCAGTCTTTTATGTGCTTTCTACTTACACTCAAGAATACCTGCTCATGAGATGATTTTGTTATGTTTTGTTGCATATTTTCGGGTTAATAGTTTGTGCATAATATCAATGTAGGTTCCATAATGCATAAAACTCTTTTACATTTTCCTTCCAAGAAAAGAAATTTTCGGCAAAGAGGTAGCTATTGCATTGTGTCGCTCGTCGCTCTACGATTCTTCATTTGAACAGTACATTTTACAATCGTATCAAAAAATGTGCTGCAGGTTCACATGCAGGAACACTATCCAAGGCGATACTTTTAAAACATTGGACACAAACGTTAAATGGATTCAAATGGTTCAATTTATAGCTTCAGCTGGTTTCTGATATCAGATCTTCATCCAGTCATGAGCTCAGTTCTGGCTTCTAAACACATGGTTGAATCTCCTGATTAGGCCCAAAGTCATAGAGTTGAGCTGTCTGTTACAGTACCACGGGCATTTCCTGCCCATAGCCGTAGAACCGATCTCTATGCTCCGTCTCTACCACACACTGTGGATATACGGCTTATTGCCTGGTTAAAGAAACAATTGTATGGATAAAGAATAGAAGATTGACAAGCAAACACAACATAAATAAGAAAATAAAATACGTCTTCTGCTGGTACCTCCACCTTGTCAGAGTCAACAAAGAATAATAATCAATACCGCGAGATGCGTGTTCCATATGTCACGTAAACGATTTCAAGTCATTGAACGTACAAGTGGAATGCATTCCAGATAAATGGAACAAACCACAATCTGCAACCCAGATCTTGTGTAGCTTCTGATACATAGTCACCTGCTAAAATGGAATCATTACCAAACTTGTATTGTACAGCAGCGGATAAACGGTTGGTATATTCTTTTACTACACTGAAGGTTAGCTATAGGAGATCTTAGAAGTGTTTCGAGATCGCGTGCCCTTCTTTAAAACAGGTCTACGGATGCGTATGCATAGATGAGGTGATTATTATGGCAAAAATGTACGATAAAATCAAAGTGAGTCTCAAATGCCTAATCTAGCAGTTGGAAACACGTTCGTGATGCAGCCTACTAAGTTCTTACAGTGTGTCTGGACACTATCACAAAGCTTGTGCATAATACTTGAAGAGCGATGAGAGACTGTGTTTGACAAGAAAATTGTAGATTGCCTACACAAACTGACCAATCTTGGTTTTGAGCGGCGCGTCTATAAAACGATAAGTATATATTCTGTACGCCTTTCATTTGAATCCGTTTATTCCAAGCACTGATATTTTCAATGGTCTCCAACCTGATACGGGAAGTATGTTTTCTCCCTTTTGACCATATTTTGACGACGAGAGCAAACCGTTTTGTGGTAGAAGACACCAACACCTGCCGACGGCCGTTACGCGTCCTTGAGTCTCTCTAACCCTGGAATCCTTCGTCAATATTTTTAAAGGTTTTCGTCTACAAGAATAGCTTCTGTTATTGGGGATATGGTTTCAAATGCTCTTGATAGTCTTCGCGTTAATAGTTGAGTTACTGAAATAATTAGAACCAAATGAACAATGAACGCTTTTATCTCGCGCCCTGAATGTGCATGACCATTACCTTCATGATTTTCTCTTGCATGTTGAGGTTGATGTTACAACGTATAGTCTCTCTTTCTTCTGCCCTGCAACTGAATCGTATTAGTGTAAACAAGATAGCCCGAGTTTACACACATCGATACCAGACAGAGTGATCTGGCCCAGTGTGAGTCACAACGTCATACTCCAGTGATGTATTGTTGATAGTGTATCGTAAATCTTTTGCTTATGCAATGGGTGTAAAGAATGTAGTCATTTGGTAATACAGAGCTTCATAAAGACTCGGGTTCCGAACGCATCATCATTGCCAGCGTTGACACTTTACCATCAGCCAGAAATATTAGTATCCACTAGAGTTAACGAGAAGGTCAATGCAGGCGAAGTTACTTCTTTCTAGTTAATATTTGTATTTTTAACATTATCCTGAATAAGGCTATAATAAGGGTGCTTTCGGCGATCGGCCATGCTGTACCACAGCTCAGAGTACCTATGAATACAAGTCTTTATGTGTGGGACATATTCACATTGTTCCTGAGGTTACTAAGGATATTTAATAATAAGTAGCTAATTTTGTGTATGATGCTTAGGTTATTTGGTCACAAGCAATGTTGCTTAAGACACATTTTGATCAGCACTGAAAACGAAACGAAATTGATCAAGTTTTGTCTCCATATTTTGGCATGCTTGCTGTTCATCTATGATACCATTGAAGTGCATGTGCCCCGTACTTAATGAACTGCGCATTGCCTGGCATCGAGGTATGGCTGAAAAAGGCTATGAAATTAAAATGGAAGATTTTAACGCTAGTGATGCCTGTCGGTCCAACAAAGAGAAAATCGCATTTGCTTTTGGGGCTAGGAGATAAATACTTGGGCCTTTGGAATCAAGCAGATATTGCATCCACTGGGAGTTAGAACAACGCTTGATTGTGCTTGATGCGTATCGAACACTCCAGGCTCTAGCCGTAAAGTGGGTGTACCACGTCGATCCAGGGTAAAAGGATCTTCTCTATCCCTTCCACGGATGCTATATTCATCCAAGCCTTGGCCTTCATGTCGATCCAGAGTAAATGGATCTTCTCTAACCCTTCCACGGATGCTCTATTCATCCAAGCCTTGGGCTTCAAGGAAAACCGTCTTCTGCCCCAATTACTGAGGAAGCTTGCCACAGATTAAAACATAACTTGTAATGAAATAAAAAAAAATAAAATTTAAAACTAACACAAAAGCAATTAAATTACATATACGTAACACATTATAGCAAGCGCAGACTATATATCTATATGCATGTGCGTGTGTTTAGGCAGCGTATAAACTGCCTGTCTAATCCCAGTTGGCCTATAAACCTCCGTTGAATAGAAGGTGTTATCAAGTGCATTATTGTAATATCTTGTGCTATGTGTTGTGTTGAAGCGGACATCATTAGTTGTACTCATTGCTTTTACCTTCTTTATTTGAGATATTTGTTGAGGTTAACGCACAAAATTAAATAACAACAAATGTGCACACAATTTGACAAACAAAATCACTTAAGTACTAATACATGTTTATTTTCAAAACTACGAGGATTGAGCTCATCTTAAATACCGTAGTTTAAATGAAATTTAATCCTTTATTCTTCTGTACCTATAATGATCATGCCATGTGAATGAACTCTGAACTTTTTATTCAAATTCACTAAGCAGATATAAAAATCTGTTCAACTAATTGAAAGTATTTGCGTCGATCAACTGTGCAACAAAAGTTGCCACTATGGATATGGCTCTGAACTCAATACGTCACATCCGGTCATTTTTAGGTTGTATTCAATTAGAATTAATGAAAGAAACCCTAAGAAAAAGTGATTCATACCTTTCTATACCATCCAATTGGATATCTGCAGATAGGTGACCGTTTAATACAGATTTGTGTTGACTATCTTTAGTATCACATATATAATCGAATATCCAGATCAATTTAACAGGTGGTCATTTGTGGCATTACTATACGTGTTTCTGTGTTAACTCGGAAATAATTACCCGGGAAATAAAACATGCTTATGATTTCTAAATTTGACTTCGTGGAGTTTACATATATGGTTGGAAATGTGCACATATTTCTACAACGTAACTCAGTAATTCACTAATAGATTAATTGACCTTTCAACTTT
>JAEAOA010001650.1:142500-147500 GCA_016746295.1 Potamilus streckersoni | reverse complement strand
AGCTCCTTCGAATTTAATCTTTGTAGCCGCATCCTGGGAATCTAAAAGCATCGAGCATCGTTCACGATCCAATTCGAGCACATATCCAGATGACTGGACATTCGGTCAACCCCATGGAGAACAATCATTGCCATATATCTGCAACAAGAGCTACAACAAAAAAGTTTGAGGTCACATGCTTGATGCTTACAAGATTCAGCACCTCTCATGCCTTGATCGAGGCTATGTAAAGGGAGTTGGCCATGCTGTCGGTTGCCTTGAAGACCTTTCCTGCTCAATCGCTTGATGTGCAGTATTGTGCGGTTGCGTCCTTGTCTGACTAGTATTTTCTCACCTTCGGGTCTTTATTATCTGCATTCTTGTTTGCAGTATAAGGTACAGTTAATACTCAGAGTTGTTGTGTGTAGCAGCAAAGCTAATTGTCTCTAAATTAGTTTCATTTGCTATGTATCCATTTAGTACCTTGCACACATATAGAAGTCCACTTATATAAGGCATGCAATTTCCACGAAGAAATCTGATTTTTGGACTAGTTTTGATTCTTAGATGTACTTTGGGTTAGTCAGAAAATAGCAAAGTATTGTTATATTATGCAGATTAATTGTTGATTCTTAGCCGTGCCATATATTACAATGTGTTTCAGGCTGAAAATGCGACACGTGGATAAAAAAGGATGCTAAGAAATGTTATGTTGTACAAATTTATGTTTGTTAAGAAGTGGAGAAATAGAGAAAGGTAATTTCAATCTAATACAGGAAGAGATACATTTTTAGCTCCAAGTAGCAGTGTATATAGAAATATATCAATATTGTGAGAAAATATGACCCCTTATTTAATGGGACCAGTTTGGGATTTATATTCAAATAATAACATTTGCATAGTATGTGCTGATGAAAAAAGCTAGGACAAAATATATAATGACGTTTGGTCATAACGAAGGAATAGTACTAAATAATACTAGTACTACTTCTAATAAAATTAATCAAGCCGCAATAGCTTTATGGTCTTTTGTTAAATTAACGAGTTCCCAAATGCACATGTCTCATGCCATTTATTAGTCCATCAGTGCTTGTTCAAACATATCTTTGGCTACTGGGCAGACTTACGTAGCCTAAAGTATGATTCTTTAAGCATTGACCTTTGCTTGTTTGACTAAAGGCACGTCTACTGCACTAACAACAGAAGATTTAGAAACAGTTACATTTCGTTCTTTGGTTTTGACGGAATTTTAAACAGTTTATTTGCCTGGCAGAGGACATGGGAATGTATTCACAATAATCCCAATACACGTTTCGTTTAAAAGTTAATGAACACTTTGTAATTCCAATGTTAATTTTAAAAAAGTATTCCTCTCAAATTTAATCTTAAAACAGGATGATTGAATAAAGGCTGATCGAAATTGTTTATTTATTTATTCCTCCTGATAAATATATAGAATTCCACCTGACTTATGTCGCTACGAAACTCCAATTTACCCTCTTCTTCTAATGCGCTCTATGAACTCTTCATGTCTCTACATAGGTGGCGCGACATATGCGTTTGGTTCAAACGCTCATTCCGTTAGGGAGATTTTTTATGACCTGATGGTGGTGGTGGTCACCAAAAATGACGGCATTGAATCGATGTCATATGAACTCCGTAGAGTGCGAATTAAAATTTTCTAACCTGTATGATAATATTATTTATATTAAATTATTAATTCTGCCTACCATTATCAAGCACTTTCCTATAAGATACAGTAATAACACTGTCTCTTCTATTTGATATATATTTATAATTCTTTGTGATAAATCCTATATACCTTGATTTCTTTCATAGAAATCTGAAACTACTGTGTAGATATATGTGATTTAATTGTTAGGGCATCATGCGAGTGTGTCTGCTACACACGAATTCATATAAAACCAAGTCAGTTCCATCATTTTTTGCTGATGCCTACTTTATCGTCATGGAATATGGGTTGCTGTGTGCAGGCAGGGCGATGGGTGCCGTTTACTCGCGGACTTCAGTTTGAATCTTCGTAGATTACAAATTAAAATTTTCTAACCTGCATGCTAATATTCTTTGTTTTATATATATATATATATATATATATATATATATATATATATATATATATATATATATATATATATATATATATATATATATATATATATGTGTGTGTGTGTGTGTGTGTGTGTTCATATTATCAACCATTCTCCGGTAAAATCTAGTGGTAGTGTTTTCTGTTCTGTTTGGAATATATTTGTAATTCTCTATAATTATTCTACATACATTGGTTTCTGTAAATGCAATCCGGAATGACTGTTTTACTTTATGAAAATTAGTTACTAGGTCGACATGACCTTGTGACTGCTATTTACACCAATACAACCGACTCTCTCTCTCTCTCTCTTTATATATATATATATATATATATATATATATATATATATATATATATATATATATATATATATATATATATATATATATATATATATTGTTTATATTGTTACGACCCTGGAGTTCAAGTGCGTTAAAGAATCAATTTTGTACAAATCTTTTTATTTCATTTAATTGCATTATATCGCCTAACATGTTTTTGATAAGTTTACTTGAGTCGTAGATGTGATTCCTGTTGACACGTGCTGTGTATGACAACAAAAATTCATTACAAATAAACATTCAGGAATAGCCACGAAAACGTTGGTCGATACTGGGCCAGGCTTTCCTGAAAGTCCAGAAGTACTGGGAAATTGCATGTTTCCTCGTGCAGTTCAGGCTACGCCAATATCATGTGTATATGAACAGAGACTGAGTGGGTGCACGGACGTGTATAGAAAAAATTATATGCTTATGTATACGTTAGTGGCATGTTTATGTATGTGTTTGTATATGAATATATATATATATATATATATATATATATATATATATATATATATATTCATATACATATGTATATGTATATTTGTATGTAATATATATGTTTGTGATTTTAAATATATATGAGGTTATGGATGTAAGGAAGAGTTTATATAAAAATATATATGTGTGTGTATATGTATGTATGTATATATGTATATGTGTATACGTGAATGGTATGCATATGTATGTATATGTATGTGTGTGTGTATATTTATGAATATGTATATGTGTATGTAACATATATGTTTGTGTATTTAAATATACGTGGGATTATGGATGTAAGGGAGAGCAATAGTGTGTTGTGTGAGTGCTGTTGTAATAGTGGCTCTTGTATATTTTACGATGTAAATATGAAATAAAGATTTTATAGAAAAAACAAAAACAGTCACGGACAAACTGTTGTAGTCGAGTCTGTTATATAACTTCTAATTTGTTGTGCCAGAAGAAGAATTTGTCATTATGTCTACATAAAATAACATGCCGTGTTAGAGGAACTAATTTTCACTTCTTTATAATTATTTTCCTAGAGAACAACCTTACGTATTTGGACTTTTTCTCCCTAATTTTGGAACGGGACAACACATACATTGTTTATTGTGAAAATTCTGGAATTTGCTGTTAGTCTTCGTCTGACGTGGTAAACCGACATTTTGGACCGGAACACCATACTTTCAGACTGTGTTTAGAACTCTTTTCAGGACTTATATTTTTATATTATTTTTGAACAAAATTTGGATCATTCATGTAAACCGTAAGTCTTATTTTAAATAATTACATTATTTGTGTTCTAGTAAAATAAATTGTATCATTGTTAAAATTTATAAAGCTTGTTGTGTGCACTTTTTATCTTTTTGTTACATTAAACAAGCCGTCACGTAACAATATATATATATATATATATATATATATATATATATATATATATATATATATATATATATATATATATATATATATATATTCACTTACCTTGTAAAGAGCATTGCTTGGTCGTATTTTGGTGGAATTATCGATCCGGTGTTGCGGTCCCATGAAGCTAGATCAGTCATTAACTTGTTTAAATCAATATATTTTGTTCCATTAATTAGCTTCACTCTTGACTGAGTATGAGGAAAATGCGCCTCCGCCTTTCAACAAAAGTTAAACAAAATATATATGCTCGACTATGTGTGGAAAACCACTTTGTCTATATGAGGAATGAAAACAGCAAATTAGTAAACGTATAACACTTGCACATTTTTTCTTTTAGAAAAGTGTTCTCTTTTTAAAACGGTCATTTAATTTACGTGTATGTGAATGGCAATATAACTGAGAATATACTATAAACTACATGATTAAAAGTATCGCTGTTAAAATAAGTGGAAATACAAGAAAGCATAAACATAATGTATTGGATATATTCAACTTGAAAGTGAAAGAGTTGAACGGGAGAAGGTGGGGAATAGAGAGACAGTTAAATAAGTTATTCTTCATTAAGTACACACAATGTTTTAGAAGGGAATAGTTTGGTATATCAGTGATCCTCTGAACATACATATATCATTTCAAATATACGCATTCACTGATTCGTATTCAGACATTGATTGTATATAAATAATCTACAACCAATCATGTCAAAGAAACTTCATAAATGGAACCCCTCTGTCCTTTATTCTATCCCTCTCCATTGATATTGATATTGATATCTTATATAACATTTGGTACATGACCGTCTCCATATTTTGGGTAAGTTCTGCTTATGACTTCAAATTGTAATGATCCTTTATAAAAACGATATTTTATTGGTAATCCAGGGTGTAAATGCTATTTTCAAGATATTGAGCTATAAATATTTGTTTACAAGTTAAAATCAACCTATTGGGTATGTGGACACGTTTATAGTAATTTCTGGATAAATGAAACTGCTCCGGATGGAGCGATCCTGACAAGAGCTGCCCAAGACTCAAGATCAATGATGGCAGTTTTGTAGAGTTCTTGAGTAAATGTAGAAGATATTTATTTAACCACCAGAGACAACAATCTTTTTATCTGCTCTCAATATAAATTTGGCAGTGGATTTTCTGATATCCTGGTATCGCGGCTTGAGA